>JAAXCT010001620.1:0-146208 GCA_012490785.1 Eragrostis nindensis | reverse complement strand
GTGGAGTCACACACATAACGCCAAGGAGCGGGTCACCTGCATCGCTTGCCCACACACCCTGTGCATAGCCTATATTTGCCTCGTGGCCGGTCGGCGTGGCCCCATTCATCATGCGTTAACATCCTGCAGGGATCCCCACCGTCCGTGGTCTGGTCCAGGCGTCCCGCTACCGACAGTCAAAATCGCACCTCTCGCCCACAATTTGACCATGACAGTATAGTATTAGCATACCAATCAAATTCAACCATTTGTTAGTATAGTGGTAATTAATGTGGGAGCTTATTTCTTTCTGTTTTTATCTTTGCGCTGACTGTAGGGAACACTCATACCTAGGGCATCTATAGGTACTGTGGATCTGATAATCAAAACACCAGATTCCATGCACATACAGGATGAATACTTAATTCATGATGTTGACATGGAGAAATGACAAATCAGTCAAAGAACAAACATAATATGCTGCGAGGGTATATTACTCCAATTAAGCAATTCATGAATTGACTGACAATAGAAGCCACTACAGAACAAATCTGATTTGATCTAGTAAGTATGAATAAGATATGATGATGCCGACAAGGAGTATGATTGTATAATGATTACTATATTTAAAAGTCTCATCTTAGTCCAATAGCTGTTTTGTTTATGGAGGAATTTAGCCATAAGGATCAGGACAAGAAGTATCTTTTTATTTCTTTTTCAAATAATGGAGTTGCTAATAAGGATGGTACAGGCTCTGTATGCCGGAATAAATTAGTTCAGCTGAGCCACAATATTTTTGTTGATTTTATCTCATTTGACTTCGCAGTTTTTGTCCAGACTAATTAAGCCCTACATATGCTTAGTTCTACAGTTTCTTAAGTATCAATTCTTGGGTCCTGCAGGACTTCAGACCAGACCTAAACCAGCATATGCATATATAGCTCAGCAAGCACGCCCCTTAACCTAAAGGTTTGTACTCCTGCAGTCCTTGTGTGTGAATGTGGTACGAATGCTATACGTACTTATACATGAACTACTGAGATATATGTATAAATCTGGATTTGCTCAAATGTATACTAAGCAGTGAGCAGGTAGGTCAAGATGTGGAGGCCTTGAACTCTGTGGCCTTCATGGTTTGTCTCCTTCCAGAGTGTAGTCACATCTTGTTGAGGATTTTGATAGCCATTCATGGCCAGGCAGGGGCAGAGGCCATGCAACAATTTACTCAACAGAGTACGCATCAGTGTCCATTTACTTGTGTAGCATGGTCATGGACCTATGGACTATGGTGAGGCCACGAGACCGCGAAGTTGTACTGTAGAAAATATTGGAATGAAGCATTATTTGGCTTAGAACTCTGCCATGAAATTAATTTGAGCAGATATGCACGCAAAGGGAAACTGGGAGGCCGAGATATGAGTCGCCCGGCCCACTCTAATAAACCCATTCCAGTATGTGAGCCAGTTGCAGCTTTCGGATACCATATGTAAGCTAGCAGCAGGCAGAAGACCAAGCGACGAGTTACTAACTTACTAGCATGTCTGACAATAAGCATATGGCAAAATTGAGGGGTGGTAACCTCGCCTTAAAAGTCTCGATACATTTTAGACTACGATCATAAGGATAGGTTTTTTCCCGTTCAACCAGATGAGTTGAATACAGCAGTGTATCAGACGTGTCCGATGTCTAAACACTAATGCAATTCCTAGATCCTAATTTAGAAGATTATTTTATTTAATTACATAGGCATTAGAACACGGCCGTTTCCTGATTAGGATATGGCATAATTATCTTTGAACAAGATTCATAAATAAGAGATGACATGAAACTAAAGGCATCTTAGGCGCACTTACATTTTATATGAAGCACATATCTTCAACAATGCTTAGTCTTCGCGAATTAGGAACAAGCCTTTTATCACCAATATGAGGGTGACATGACCCGAATATAAAACAGTACGGGTACAAAGTGCAGTCTTCTAGGGTCTTGACAAAGCTTCAGTCAGCACTCAGCAGTTAATCATCATCGACTTCGAGAGTGGCAGCAATGAGAATCCATCTTTACTTATCTTTAAAGACATGCGATGATTTGATGACATGTATTTTGGAGAACATGCACAAAAGAGTGAAAGGTGAATAGGCAAAGTAAGAAAAGATATCAAATCTTTTCATATGAACCCATGATTAGCTTTTTGTGAAGGATTAGCCTCTTTATCGGCGTAAAGCCGTGATAGTCGTGCAAAGATCATACGAACTAACGATAATGGCTCTTGCCCTCATGGCGATTCCAGTAATTCAACAGATGAAACAAAATGATGGTAGCGTGGATAATTGGATGAATGAAACCGAGCACTGGGCTGTTTTCCTTGTCCCACATGACAGCGTAATTATGTTATGCAAAGCTGATGACATGAGATATGATGCCTAATTTGCTGAAATATTTTAAAAACATAAAGACAGGAGACAACAGGTGATTTCTAATTAAACTACCTTTAAGTCTTGGCGGGTATTAGAATGGACTAATTCATTCCACAAATAGAAGCCACTTGATGGACAATAAGTCAAATTACCTACTTAGCTAACCAACCAGAGACATAGAGAATTAACAATCATTGGGTAAGCAAATATTATATCCTAAACTTACAGGAGAAAGTAAATCTCATACTTCGAAAATTTTTAGCAGATTGGGATCTAACAGCTAGGAGTTGCGACTGAATTGCTCCTTTATTCCTTCCGTTATACCCACTTTCGACAGAACATGATTGATTCGAGCATTACATGGCTTCAACATTATCACAAAGCATCTACTTGCAACATGACAGTCAGTGGTAGTGAATTCCTGTCAGCATCAATCGATTTATCAACATATCAAAGTTCACATCCGGGGACAAATGTACCAGTACCAACAATGACATGATAATTAGATTTCCAGATTACAAAAGCAGCACGACAGGTAGAACAAAAGTGACTCATTAGAGAATATACAGTATCCATTTCGTATGCGGGTCTATTTAAGAATTCTAGTACAGGTGTATATGTTGAAAAAGAATGACAAAAAATTGGTAAAGTAGTATACTAACCTCTTCATAGTGAAAAACCTACGAGAAAGGATATAAGTGAAGATGTACAGCCACGTAACATAAGAAATTGTTTGCCTACTGCTTTCAGGTCGTCACACAGGTGACCTGTAAATAGAATCATGAATCCAGCCATAACAATGTTTCTATTTGAGAGGTTGTAGAGAGAATCAGCTAAGAAACCATCCAATATCAACCGACTGACCAACAAATTGGAAAAAGGAACTTTCAGCTTCCAGAAGTTATGATTGCTGTTAACTTATGTGTGTTAGCAGTTAGCACACCAATAGCAGCATACTTCATTGAGCATGCTGACTAGCAAAAGTCATTATCCTCCTGAAATCTATATGATATTTCCAGTTCAGAAAATGTGCTAGGAAAGGACGGGCCACGAATTTTCAAGCGTTTTCGCCCAACCTCTACAGATGGAGATAGGTAACTGCGACCATTAGATTTCCAACTGAAGGTAACTTGGTCTTCCACATCTAGCTCATGCATCATCTTCAGTTTGTCTGGACAATGTAATTCAGTGTGGACAGTATCACTTCTTGTACCAGAGGAAAATTCTGTTAACCTCTTCTCTTGTCTATCAGCTGAATGGGCTTTCTTCAACCGTTTTAAAACCTAGCATTGGAAACAAGGACAAAGCCATCAGTAAAGGAAAAGGAAACATGAGTGGAGGTATATTGAAAGTTGTAAACAAAGGGTTGTGCACTTATCTAATCATTATTTTTAAGGATCCAGTTAACTTAAGCCCTGTTCGGCAACCCCCCTCTAAAATTTAGCACCCATCACATCAAAGAGAATCTTGCTATTAAAATATATTTTATTAATTTAATGGCAAAACTTATGTCACGACCCCCTCTCTAAATCGCGAGACGAATCTAATGAGCCTAATTAAGCTATGTTTTGCTACAGTGATGCTACAGTAACCATTGTCTAATGACGCCTTAATTACCCTCATTAGATTCGTCTCGCGAATTCGAGCGTAGTCCTGAAATTAGTTTCGTAATTAAACTTTATTTGTAATCACAATATTCGTTGAAAAAATCCTCTAAAATTTAGCACGTGGAAACGAACACACCCTTAGTTTAGCTGCTCTTTGTGAGCAATTATCCTTTTGACATTTCCCTTCATGTTTATGTTCTCTTGTTTGTGGAATGAAGATCATTAGTACATTGGTCTGCTGGTTACTTTGTATGTAATTTATGGGATGAAACTCAGCAATTAGAAGCATAATACACAGATTACCCACAACTGGCATTTCTTACACATAAAGTTCTTTGGGGTGATGGTTAGATTAAAGCATAGATAAAACTCTATACAAATCAAGAAATGAGGTTCTGAAAATGCTATCACCATTGCCTAGATATCAGCATAAATTAATTAAACAAAAGAGAAAATTACAGCCCCTTATTATTCATATATGGCTTTTGTTGTAGATGCTACTCGTAGCTCAAGTACTGCCATTGTCATAAATGGGGGCTCATTCCCTAGCACCAGTTCCAACAGCAAGGAGTCCAGAAAGAATAAGTTCCAATCCAAAAATAAATAAAATTGAAGTGTGAGATTTTTCCTTAAAATGCAAAGTGCGTGATGAACAATAAGTCAGGTTAGATAAGTCCTGCAAATGCTTTGAAACATGGAGCTTTCCTAACAGGGAGCTGCTGCCTGGATGGGGTGCAATATTGTGGACGAAAGCCCATGTAGAAGGAGCAACACAACAAGCGTACAATAGCATGGTAAATGCAGCACAGATGTGCAAGTGAAGGAGTTCAATGCTATCACACAGCAAGGTCCCCAAGAGGAATAGTTGAAATCCAACACACATAAGAAGTGGAGTTGTATAAGTCTATCGTATAGTTTAGTTATAAGAAATCCTATCCTAAGGTTGCATCTGGTCCTGGATTAAAAGTGGAGTTATGTTCTAACGTAGAATCTAGAAGGCAACAGTTAGAGTAAGCAGCGCCAGAGATAAATCGGTACCTGATTCTGAGTTGAATCTGTTGTCACATCTTCGGTATGCCTTTTATCCATAGCAATGCCAGACCTTCTTTTCACTCTAAATACCTCAGAGTCAGAATCATCAGTATCTTGTGCAGCCAATTTGTCAGACAAGAATGCTTGAGCAGGATTAGATAAAGGATAAGCACTAATTGTTGCAGTTTCAGAAGTAACTGCGCTCCCAAGACAGGAGCTAAACAAGGTTCTTCTGTTAGAACTAGTACACTCCTGCATATATAAAGCAAACATTAATAATTTTGAGTTATCTCAATAATGCACAGAAGAATCGCAAGGAGAAACAAAGATTAGGACATACATCAGTTTGTGTAGAATAGTCATGGGGTCCATGTGAATAAGTTACTGTTGATTCTGTGATATACGGCTTGTTCAAATCATATCCCAGAACGTATTTCTCTGAAAC
The DNA here is from genome assembly GCA_012490785.1 of Eragrostis nindensis. NCBI lineage: Eukaryota > Viridiplantae > Streptophyta > Magnoliopsida > Poales > Poaceae > Eragrostis > Eragrostis nindensis. The sequence goes on along the minus strand of JAAXCT010001620.1, from coordinate 140,728 downwards.
AGTATGTTCTTGAGAGGATCCATCTATTTGAATTTTGCAATACGGGAAGTACTTAACAGAGCGATCGATGCAGTCGAACAAGTATGGATATGGGCTAGATGCATCATTTTGAAACATTTGCTTTCCTACTGCATCCAATATCCCGATTTCCTCCTCAGACTTCTTTGATAGTGCCTCCAATTCAAAGATGTCTTTCCTCACAAATACAATACGATCATAGCTGCAAGAGCACATCCTAATCTCTTCCTCTTCAAAACAAGGAAAAGTAAATTAGATGACCTCAGATTAAGCAGATATCTGAAAATCGTACTAATATGGCCTTACCATGATGAAGGCAAATTGCATCAACTCTGCAGTTACACATAATGTGAGCTACGTAGCAGTCACGTTTGCAAATGCCACAGAGAACTGTTGCATCACCTTCAGCTTTATAGTGTGTGCGAGCACCCATTTTCACAAGTGACCAACGAACATAGTGTTGGAACCGCATCAACTGAACAAAAGGGACCTTCACACAGCTCTGTATATGTATATCTCTGCTTAATGTTATGTCTTTTTTATCAGACATGGAAGACTCATCAGCAGCAAGTGCCATTTCTTTACAAAGAAGCTCTTCATAAGGTAGTACAGGTATCCTCTTTAAAAGCGCATAACGTTGACTGGCAATTGCTCCGAGAGGAAAACCATTCGCCCATAGCAAAATTCACTGCCTCACCACAATTAAAACCTGAAAAAGTCCATAAAGTCTTAGATGAAATAGAATATCTAAGATATCCTACAGTTTTGAAGCAGGTAGTTGCAGATCAGATCTTACCATGGCTGAAACCTGAATGATAAGCTCGAGGAAAGGTTACAATAAACTCTCCAGGTTTTTGTACAGCTCTATAGACAGGGACACGACGATGCAGCAAAATTTTGGAGGGAAGATTGTAGTCTTCCCCAAAAGAATATCAAATGCTGCATTTTCCCCTTCACCTGATAACATTTCATCATCATACACATGCTCACGTACCACGTTCTCAAAATTGATAGCAGCACTGCCTGGAATGCCATACCATGTTTTTGAGGCGCCACAGTGGTGATAGTTAATGCTGGCAAAATGAGAGCTTAGATGAGAACAACAGAAGTCAACAAGCATCATCATCGATTCCCAAAAATAAAACAAGCATCCTCATCACAAGAATGGGCAGCAGAAAGTAATGATCATGCACCTGTACAAGTAATGATCTTCCACATGCCACGCAAACATACTAAACAGCATTCCGATATACAGCATTGGATCTGTTATTCCCTGGAAATACCGGAAAATGTTCAAGTAATCAACAAGAAAAGATGGAAATCCATTAGTAGAGTCTACTCACTGGAACTGCTGCTCTGAGAAGACGCAGTGTGGAGTTGGGCAACCGTGAGAATCTCTGTATCAAGGCACCAACGTTATTGATAAGATCACAATGATAAAAGAACACAATACATCACGATAGAAATCTTCAGAAAGATATAACTGCAGGAATGTGGGTTTTGTGAACAGAGAGTATGTGCCCAGCTTTTTACCAAATAAACAAATGGAAAAGACAGGCTAGCCCCTACTATTAAATGGCTAAAGATAAAAATAGTCATGTTTATCAAATGAAGATAGATATCTGTTGTATCCAATCAATGCAAGCAAGCGAAGAAGCGCTTTATCTGTTGTATCCTAATGATCAACAGATTGATATCTGTTGTATAAGTTTGAGATGCTAGTATAACATTAAGTACTATATAAATGCTTGTTTAAATTGGGACACAAATAAGTACCTTCAAATTCCATTTGCTTCCACCAAGTTGATCATTAGGACAGGAAGAGAACGCGCTACCATCAATATCACATGCATACTCAACAGATTCAATTTTGCCGAAAGCTATTTCGTGCCAAAATTCCTCTTCCATATACCTTGGTGGGAGACAGGCAGTACTAGAGTATCTTCGAACAAATTCTTTATTAGCCATCTTCTCAAACTCTCGAAATGTGTATTTTCTGGTAATTTGTACTGAATGTTATGCAATAGAAACGAAAAAAATGCCTATAATGCAGTAATATAATGTTAATAGACGCACAACCTTGCACTCATGAAGAAAGCTAACTTATCATCCTTGGACCATTCAGCAAGACGAAGAGGCTGAACTCTGGTTTTAAACTTAATTCCACCAAGTTCCTTCATCAGTACAGTGCCAGCAGGTACAGAAGCACAGACAGGTGTCACAATCTTGCATATACCTGAAAAATTGCTAGTCTCAGCAATATGCATTCACAAAGACCTAGTTAAAGATGCACAACAAAAGTTGTGAGTGACAGTGGGTCATCTATTTCGCAGCAAGCACATAATTCTCAGGGAATCATAATTCCCTAGTACAGTGCTGCACATTAAGGACATAAACTACTGCAGAGGAGCTGTACGGTTAAGTACTGAACATATTATTCATGGGAAAAGTTATGTGGGTATCTCAGAGAGGCCACCGGCTTTGGTTTATTTTAGAGAAGTTGCATGTTAGTAGATGATAAACTTGTGGGTGGTCTCTAGCTCCAAAACTATCTTAGCAGGTCCGTAGAATCGAACGATTGGCCATTTGAGACCAATTAGTAGTTTAGGGACTGTTTATATCTATCTTAACACCCCCCAAAAAAAGTTTGAGGGCAAAAAAAGGTAGTTTAGAGATCATGGTGGGGCTAAATCCTGTCATTCCATTTGTCAAACATAAGTTCTCGCTCTACGCTCTTTATCATCCCCTTGATCGTGTTACCTAGAAGAACGAAAACAAAGAACCAAGAGGAGCAACTATTACCATATTTTGCAGCCACGGGGGCAATTTTACTGAGATATACCATTGGATCCTCAAACTCCTCAATTGATGGAGAGAACACTGGACAATCTGGAATCTCATCGATCCAATCTAGGCTAGATAGATCGAACTTCTTAAGTCTGTGCTTCAAGAATGGTCTCTCATGGACCCTCTCTCTCTCAGTGATGCATCATAACTCCTGTGCAGCCTTGCCCCGCATGACACAGGTTTCAGGGAAACTCCATCATTCCCTGCCATTGTCCCGAAGACATCAGTCCCTTGGTTCATAAACCGTGAGCACACGGGCTGAAGCCACCCATGTTTTGCAGTCCCAGCTCACCAGAATGGGCATCCAAGATCTGTGTACACAACAAAACCCCTATATCATGTTAGAACACTGTATGCACATTCCAATACTATATTGTAACTAGAAATGGCCTACGGGAGTGCCAGATGCCTAACTAAAGTGAAGCGGGCATAATTTTAAAGGTTTGGCTGAGATCATGTAACAGAATATTATGACCCAAAGAGGAGGCTAATTGTACGAATGAAAATATGTAATTCATGAATATGTGTTGTTGGTGTTGTTTTTTTTAGAGAGAGCAAAATTTATGAACATGTGTGGATTGTATGCGCCTTTTACAGATCAATCTATATGCCTAAAGGTCACTGCTAAATTCTACATAAGGTGAGCAATCACACAGTTTGTTCACACCATAAAAGTCACTGTAGCCACACAGGTGGAAATAGATGCCAATAAGTCAAACTTTCTTGTTGATCCCGGGAATCCAACAGTTCTATGCCATCTCAATCACAACACGTGTGGAAAGGTTTCAGTCAAATCCATCCAAACAAGTCAAAATTCCTTCCCAAATCACTTCCAGATGAATTCATAATTTCCTATATGCGCTTACAATTCATAACCCGCGGATTGACATATATTGGAACATATTATACTAGCAGAAACACAGGCCAAATGAGGAAATAGCAATTTAACTAGTCTAATCCATCTAGAATTTGTTCAAAAGCTATGGAACAGTTCGAATTTGGAAACACCTTAAAACAAAAACTACTGCTTGATTTACCAAATTAGGCTCAGTTCTGCAATAAATAAACAGAGACTTCGCCATCAGAATCAAATTATTCGCCATAAAGGAACAGGAGATTGAGTTGAGGCTACGTAAAGCCACGTAACTATGAACATGAGAAATCAGGAAATTATAGCTCAAAATTTGAGGCACGGCAGAAGAATGAAACAAACAGTTCCGCGAGCCATAGTTCGCAGCAACAAAACACAACGGATTACAGAGAATTCCAACGCCAATTGAGTAGACTCGGTCGCTACAAATAATCACCTAACAATCCTACTAATGAATTCGAACGCAAGCGGATTCAAACGAATGAAACAGTTTCGAAATTCCCCTAATCGAATTCTCATACCAGAATACTCTAAAAATTCTCACACCAGACCACCAAGCCTCCACGAAAACACAACCTCTTCGAACAAACCCAACCACCCGCCCACCAATTCCCGTGTTCCACTTCGCAAACCCACAGATAACTCACCGTACCATCTCGCCGCAGCTTCACAGCCCGAGGCCTCCTCAAACGCGGACCCACATTCCCCTCGGGAGCCCGCTACCGGCGACAACGCACGCGCGGATCCGCGTCCGCCACTGCTCCAATCCGCCGCGTCCCAACGTACGGCGGTGGCTCCGAGATTCCTGCGCGGCGCAACCTGCGAGGCCCACTTCTATGTCCGCAGCGGCGAGGGGTAGGAGTGGGAGCCCGCGGTGGTGCTCCGGCGAGCGGCGGAGGAGAGAGCGCGGAGGGTAGGGGAGAGGAAGAGGAGGATGAAAGGAAGGGAACGGAAAAAGTGCGGGTGATATTAATAAGCGATAACAACCTGTACTGCACTGCTGCTGCTGAGGGTTGGATGACGTTTGGGCCTCGCTAATCCAGCAGCACCATCACTGATTCGTGCATTACCATGTGGATTAGCGTGCGTTGAAGTACACTTTTTCCAGTAGATGCGGTGGTTGCGGTTGCAGGCCATCGTCACGGGCCACAGGCGGACACGCGGTGACAAGTAAGAGGACTGGTCTGCCCTCGTCAGGTGATGTATGGCGGTGCGTGAAGAGTTGGAGGCTTGCGAAGTCAGAGTGTCCTTTCGGTAATTTATGATGAGGATTGTCAACAATATTTAGGGAGAGGTGAAATTTTTTTTTTGCGAAAGGGGGGATTATATTAAACTTCTGAACAGTACATCCCACAACCTTTTACAGACAGCCCCCTGGGCTCAATTACAGAAAGGTCCTCGAAGAAAAAGGAAATACAAAGAGAACCCTCTTCCTCTCGAACCCTCCCGAACCATCTTCTCCTCACCACCGGCGACCACCGACGGTGACACCCGGGCTTCTCCTCCATCCAAGACGGCGACCACAACACGTTGTTGACAAAGCCGATTAGATTTGTACGAGGAAGGCACCAAGCCGGCCATCGCAACGAACTCAGCCGGAGGAAGAAGACCCGAAGCATCACCAACAAAGGACCAGCAGCAAGGAGCAAAAGACCGAAGAAATCAACGCCAAAACCTGACGCCGACCACCCGGACACACCATCCACCATCACCGACGCCGCCGATGAGGGGAACCAAAAGCCCATCCACCCTTTCGCAAAAGAACGGAAGGCAAACGAACTCCACAAGGCCTCACCGTTGATCTTGCCGCCGACGGCGACTCCATCACCAGCACTGCCAGGGGAGAGAAGAACTCCAGCCGCCATCACCAAGGAGGGCCGGAACCCTAACCCTAACTACCCTACCACCTAATCTACAGCTAAAGGGAACCCGCCCACGGCGAGATCCTGCTTCCCCGCCCTCTCCGGCGCCGACGAGGCCGCCGGAGAGGAGGGGGAAGCGAGAGATCGAGCGCCGGGGCGAGATCGCCTGAAAATCGCCTCTGGCTACTGTAGCAAGGGATAAGGGAGAGGTGAAATTTGCCAAGGGACATTGTACAATTGTCCAAATGAAATCATTGGTTTTGTTAGTTACTAAGTAGTAGTAAACATCCGTTTTACGTGTACTTGGCAATACCTGCTTTTTGAGAATCTATTTTCAATCTTGCCCCTGGCAAGTGCTGGCGAGGGTGGTCGCAAAAGGAGCGAAGAAACTAGGAAAAAGTCCATTCTGACGAAGCGAAAGAAAGAAAAGAAAGAGGCGAGACGAAGCGGGCGACCCGGCGACTTGAGGGCGGCTCCCCTCCCCTCCGGCGGCCTCTCAGGCGCTGGCAGGTGAGGGGAGCTGGCAGGTGGGGGGAGCAAGCCTCCCGCGCGTCCGGAGCGAGTACCCTACCGTGGAATGATGGGACAACCCCTCCCTCCACGTGGCTTGGGTTAAGGTTCCTCCAAGGCGACAGGTTGGGTGGGGAAGGTGGTGGCGTTGACAACGTCGACGACGGCAGCAACTTCCCGACCAGACGAATTGGAGGATTTGGTGTCAAGTCGGCGATGGCGAAGTGGAGGTGACGTCACCGAACGTATTTGAATAAGGTACTCCGGCTCTTACTCCATGGTGTGGAGGTCAGGTATGGTCGAGACGTAGGGCTAGTGAGGTTAGGTTTAGGCGGAGTTCTAGGTTGATTCAGTGTTTTGGTCCGAGTCTGTTTTCGTAGGATTAGGGTTCTTCGTTCCTCGATGGTTCGATTAGTCTCCTTTGTTCTTCTTCTCGTGGTCGCTGGTGGGCGTATCAGATGCGGTGAAGATTATCTGTACCTCCATAGCTTGAAGCAAGGTGACAGCCAAAGTGCTTTCAGATCGAATCTTAGTTCGTATTCAATCCGTTTTGTACATAGTTTCAAGATGGTGCCTGTTATGGTTTTTTTCAAAGTTTGTCCCTTGAATTTCGGTGGAAGAGATGATGATCGACATCGGATTCGGATGCTCCTGGCTGATCCATAGAGAGGTAGCGAAGGATTTTTCTAGTTCAATCTGAGGAAGAAGATGAATAGTGATAAGGACTGGTTGGTTGGTTCTTGTATCTTTAAGGTTCGAGTTTTATCTAGGAAGGTCTTAGTTGCAAGCTCTTATCTCTTTGAGGACCTGGTTGTAATAGGAGATGTAATCTGTTTTATATCTTAATATATTTCCCTTTTCGCAAAAAAAAGGAAAAAGTCTATTCTGCCTCCTCTAACTTTTTTTATGTAGTCTGATTTTCCTTCTTTTATTACAAAATCAGGTAACTTGACTCCCTCAACTCGTGAATCAGATTTTTTCCCTTCCTGGCCGGTTTTGACTAGCGGTTTTGACCAAGTCAGCATGTATGTGTCAATGATAGAAAAGCGCCGCCAACATGTGGGACCCACATGTAAGTGACCCACGTGTCAACTCGAGTTGGGTCACTTACAAGTGGCTCCCACATGTCAGTGGTAACTGACATGTGGGTCTCATAAGCTGACTTGGTCAACGCTAAGCCAAAACCGGTCTGGAAGGAAAAAAATCCGTTTCATGAGTTGAAGGAGTCAATTTGCTCGATTTTGTTATGAAAGGAGGAAATCGAGCTTTTAGAAGAGTTGAGGGAGGCGGAATGGATATTATCAAAGAAACTACTACCAAAGGAATTTTAAGGCCCATTTGGTTGTTTTGCTCGCCTCTCCTGGCTCGGCAAGGCTAGCCAGCGCCGGAAAGCGGTTCCGGCTCGCTCAATCAGGCAAGCAAATTCCTTATGGCATAGCCACCGAGGTAGTAGTAAAGAACAAAATGTTGGACTAAGCAAGGCAAGCTGCATAGAGGAATCCAAGTGCGTGATTAGTCTTTTAAACTAGAGACAAATGAGTGCATTGGTATTTGTGCTTGATCAAAGTTGTCAAGCGCACTCGTGGGAAACAAGCCGATAGGGCGCTTATCATTAGGGCCTCCTTTGGTTCAAAGGATTTTCATAGGAAAAACATAGGATTCACATTCCTATAGGATTGGTTCTTGTAGCACCCTTTGGAACATAGGATTGGGGCATAGGAAAAGTATAGAAAATTTTCCTTTGGAGGCGATTTCAGAGGAAAATCGTAGGATTCGGAGCATCCAGTCAGACCTCATTTTTCTTTCACATCGCGTAGGACCGAGGCAAATCGTGGGTTGTTTGCAGATGATAGCGGGGCAAACCGACGCCAACTGCGGCTTGACGAAGTCGACCGCCACAGCTGCCCCTTGCCGAATAACGCCGTCCGTTCCTCTCCAGATAGTTTCAGCTCGTTGCCGGATTGAATCATGCCGCAAGCTCGCGGTCCGCTCGCATTCGCCGCGGCTCGAGGTCCTGTCTCTGCAGCGCCATCCCAGCTGCCGCTTGTGCTCGTTGTGCCTGCATGACCCGCCTCCGCGCCAACTCGTTGAGTAGTCTGTAGTGTACCATGGTGTAGTCGCCAAGGTATTCGCTTTGCTGCCGCTCGAGTGCCAAGCGCAGCCATGCCGAAGCTCGTCGCCGGAGCTTGAAGAGCGTAGCAGTAGCAGGTCTTGGCTGATAATGAGGTCACGGCCTCACGGGAAACAATGAGCTTGGCTGGTAGGAGGAGAAGAGAGACGAGTAGTTTAAGTCCATCCACGTATTTCGATTTCATCTCATCTTCTGTTTTTAGGAGAGATCAATTAAGTGAGAAGAAGTAATCACTCCAAATCTGTCACCAAATTTCCTGAGCGTTTCCTATGCTCATCCAAAGGACAATGTTGGAAATTTTCCTCTATTTTTGATTCCTCTGTTTCGCAATTGCAATCCTATTCTATTCCTCTGTTTTTCTGTTCCTGCGTTTTCGAATTCCTGCGTTCCAAAGGAGGCCTAGGACACAAATCTACTCAGAATCAGCTGAAAGCCTGGAACTCTCTAGAACACCAGCTCCAGAGCATACCACATAGGGGTATAGAAGGATTAAGAATAACATCCTGTATTCCTGTTTAATTATCTGTTTTAAGCCCAGAAAGACGACTTTTCGCTACCAAGAAGAAATGAAGCATCTTATTACTTTTTTGGTACGTTCTTCTTCTTTTTCTTCCCCACATGTCTATGGGGTGTTCGTTGAACTGCCGCTAAAGTTTAGACCCTCTAAAAAAGAGAATCTTACTATTTAAATTTTTTATTCATTTAATGACAAAACCTATGTCACGACCCCCCCTCTAAATCGCGAGACGAATCTAATGAGCCTAATTAATCTATGTTTTGCTACAGTGATGCTACACAGTAACTATCTTCTAATCACGCCTTAATTACCCTCATTAGATTCGTCTCGCGAATTCGAGCGGAGTCCTGAAATTAGTTTCGTAATTAAACTTTATTTGTAATCACAATATTCGTTGGAAAAACCCTCTAAAGTTTAGACCCCCTGCGCCGAACACCCCCTATTTCTTCTTTTGTGTGCGGCGATGATGCCTTTTACACACAAGTGGCGAATAACAATTCGGCAGAGGCAAGGATCATCTGATCATACCCCGTCCGAAAACCGGCATGTCGGCAACGAATCCGCGCATCCATTGCCATCAGAGCTCGGGAATTCGTGATTCCTGGTGACCCAGTCTCCGACGTGAAAGCAACTCGTTGGATCAGCCATTTTTTTTCGAGTCAAGCTGCGTAACAGGGGGCAAGTTGTGAACTGTACCAAGTTTACCTACGCTGCGTGACAAGGGGTCCAGGTTAGTTTAGTCCGAGTAGATAGATCGGTAGTACGGAGTAAAACAAAGAATATCACTTGAAATGTGAATTTTTTTTCCGCTACTGTTAGCTATCAAGCTCTAAAGAACAAGTGCTTTGATCATAGAGGGAAAAGAACCAGTCTACTATACAGGGAGCAGTTGTTAGGCTTTTTGTTGCCAGGAGTAGGAGTTTGTTTGTCCCTGTAAAATAAGGAAAGATTCCATACTTGAGCATGAGGAGAGATGATGTGGACGCAAATAATTGCAGGAGTGAGTGAGTGACGTCCCTGTCCCGCTTGATATGTTGTTTTTGCCTTTGGCTTTACCTTTGCTTAGCACGCAGTCGAGTTGGCCAACTCAGCACCCAAAAATAATTCCAAAAGGCGGCCTTTGATGTCAATGGCCACTGCATTGGCTTTTCAGTTTAATCTGGGTTCAGGATTTAGGAATGAATCAACATTCTCATAGCCGGAATTGAGTGGATTAATTACGAAGCAACAGTGCATTACGCCGGTTACTGATCCAGCGCGTCGTCTGCCCATCTCTACCTGAAACCGGTGACCAGAAGTCCCGAACAAGCAGATAACAACACACAACAACTCGCTCAGAGCAGTTGGATGATGTATCGTTCTGGGTAGTTGATGCATCCCACCGATTGATGCTGGCCTGCCGGGCCTGGGGTTTGGTTTGGTATGGTCGTTCGCAAAGGACATTTCTCCGTTTCCAAAGCCAGAGAGTTCCAAGGAAACCAGCAGCCACCCACAGACACTAGCTAGTACTAGTCCGGTTCGCTCCAGGACCGGAGCCTGCGCTGCGATTGCCTGGTCTTTCCAAGCGCGCCGCGCGACAGCGACGTGACCCGTTCCGTTCCGGAGCTGGTGAAGCAAGATCGCGCGATCGACAACGGCGGAGCGAACAGCGAGCCGCGCTGTCCTCCCGGAGTTGGCGCGGGAGCCGCGGTCGGACGACCGAGCCAATCACCGCCGCACAGCGCTGTATTAGTTCGTTAGGTCCGTACTCCGTCGGCTTTGACCGTCCCCGGGGCCCGGGCTCGGCACGTACGCTGCGGACGTCCATGTCGTGGTGCCGATGATGAGCGATGATCGCGCCCTCGTGGACTCGTGGCGAGGGAATCGTTGGTTTCACACGCACCTAAAACGACTGACGCGTGTTGAACGGTGGAAATTAAGCCTTGGATGTGTGGGCCGTGTGGCCATGAAGATGACCTGTAGCCATTCCACGCAGCCTCGTAGAAAATCCGAGCAGGAACGAGGAATAATGAGCATGGCGGCACGGGAACGAGCAGGATCGATCAGCTGATCTCATCTATCTAGCTAACACTAGTAATCTATTTCAGGTCTAACCAGAAAGAACTCATCAGTCATTCATTCATTCCATTGCTGCTCATTTCATCATTCAGGTTCAGGGTTTAGGCCCCTCCTGAGCCCAGCAAGGAACCCCCGGTTTTGCCACTTTGGGCAGCCTGAGATCGCCGTGCGAAAAAGTTGCCTTGGGGCTGTCTCGCTTGTTGCCGTTGCTGCCCTGTCGCCATCGTGGTACTTTTGAGCTGAAACTAGATACGCTGCGACACGGGCTGGTGAGCGACGCGACGTCAGCAGTGTGCGGTAGGAAAGGGAAACAGTGATGGCGCCAGCAGGGACATGGCGACCGGAGAATCGGCAGGACGATTTGGTGCTGTGCAAAAGCGAGCGCGGGAAAAGTGGATCGATCGCTCGTGCGTCTCAAGCGTTCGTCCGTCTCCTGTTATTGGGCGATTTTGGAGCAGTAATCTCGGCGATCGGTCGTTCAGCTGGGGGAATTATTGGGCTGGGTCCCTTCCCGGTCTGGGCTGTGGCCCATAAAGTTTCCGGGCTAGGGACTGTTGACTTGAATGCTGCCGGCATCAAAACAAGCCACATTCACGGCCCGTGCTCAATGCATCCGTGTCAGGAGCTCTGAAACGACTGTTGACTTGATCTTTCTTTAACAGAACTGTTTCCATCTCGTGAATGCAAAGTACCCATTCATGTAAAAGAAAAAAGAAAAAAGAACGCGTACCCCTTTAATTAGAAGCATCACAACGCTATTTCGTCTTATGAAGTTACTACCTCCTGCTCACAATATAAGCATTTGAGAGATTCAAACTTCAGAATAGCAGAAGAAGTGAAAGATGTATCTACCCTCCAAAAGCTGAGAAAACCGCGTGACATTTAATAGAGGCGAGAGGAGTGGGAAGAGAGAGACGATGCTTCGGGGTCGTCGCCGACTCACCGGGATGGTGGCCGCGTCCGGGAGCCGACGGCGAAGCTTGGTCACGGCCGAGATTTGGACGGGCAGGGGCGGCGGCACGACGAGGAGCGAATCCCGCACCGCCGCGCTGTTGGTCGTTTATACGCACCCATTTATATACCGCAAGTGGACGGTATACATTGTAGCTTTTTTCCTTAGAGTATTCCAATCCACAAGGATCAGCAAGAGAACCGTGTAAGGTCTTCAACGTCGTCTAACGAATCAATCCTAGCATGAAGTACTTATTGCACATATAAAAGCTTTTCAAGTTCGCAGATTGGCTTAAAGAAAACTGACAGGAAAGCATACACATAACCAAAGAGGAACACCTGGAGTTAGCCTGTATGCATCTAGTGGTCGGAGAAAGGATGTGTCGATCGGCATAACGGGTGTGCCGATCGGCACCGAAGCAGTAATATGTGACATCTATAATCCTAGCTTACTTGGCACTTTAAACAGTTAGTGAACATCGAAGTTCGGTAGGAAGAAACTCCTTTCCGATGAGCCCTGTCACGACCCGTTCACCTTAGTCGGTAGCCGCTTCCCACTCTACACATCATCTCAAGGATCTCGCATATTCCAGCGCGTTGAGGTACAGAGACAATGTGCAATTATGGCGCATACAAAATCCGGATATCGTCTTAACCACAATGGAGATAGTGAGAGATTGAATCTCTCACCTCTTATTGCCACCACAATTAAGATAACATCTAATTACTTAGCCGTCGTTACTAAGCATTGGAACAAGCATATGTAAGACCATAAAATCCAGACGAACACAACTGCAGCCAAGGTAGAATTAAAACAAATACATAGATAAATATAAGAATTGTACCTTTATTCATCACCGTCAGAGAGTGCACCATTGACGACTCCTGTAAGCTTCATGACCATTGGAGCTATGGAAACCCCAAGGTATGAATGTTTTGGTGATTGGATGAGAACCATGAATGTGACTAACACTCTTTGTGAGATCTTATAGGTCACATATGAAGAAAGCTCCGTCCGTTGGTGGTGAACGCCAACACACCATGAACTTAATGAAAAGGATGATTGGTTGCCTTCATCGACACAAGAACGGACTTGATGGAGTCGCGGAGAAGAAATGGATCAAGGCTAAGGACATGCTAGATCCAAGCGAGTGTTGCTTGGTTAGATGTTAGCTTGAGTCCATAGGAAAAACCGGACTATCAAGAGGGTTCGAGGTGGTTCTCTTAGTACGCACTAGTTATAGAGATCATTGGATGCATGGTGAGTCTCTCAGGGGCTAGGGTGGCAGAAGAGAGTTGAAGGAACCAAGAAGATCAAGTCTTGAAGAAGAAGATCAAGAAGAAGATCGAAGATGCGAAGGCAGAGGAGACCGGACAGTACGGTCAAGGAGACCGTACAATACGGTCTACAGAGGAATTCCAGACAGAGAAGCTGAAGTTTCTGGAAGTAAAGAAATGGAGACCGGACAGTTGACCGGAAAGTATGGTCCTAGGGACCGGACAGTACGGTCTCTATTTACTGTTTCAGACTGAGAAGCTGAAGTTTCTGGAAGTTGAAGAATAGAGACCGGACAGTAGACCGGACAATACGGTCATGAGACCGTACAATACGGTCTTGCAGGAGAAGAGCAACAGAGAAGGAGAAGTTTCTGTTGGCTGAAGAAGATGTGGAGACCGGACAGTACGGTCCTAGGGACCGTACAATACGGTCTGGTTTGAGATGAAGGTCAGAACTCCCTGGATGCCGGTCTGGTGAAGACCGGACAATACGGTCAGGATGGAGACCAGACAGTACGGTCCTATTGTACGGTCATCACGCAGACTGGACACTTTTGGACAACGGCTAGTTTGAGGTTGGAGGCCTATATATAGTCGGTTGTTTACCTCTTTGAAGTGCTCTTGGACCCAGGAAAGAGGGGAGGTGCTGCCAAGAAGCCAAGAGGAAGAAGTGTGAAACACTTGAGAGGGATTTGGAGTGATTCTAGTGCTTGAGAGAGTAGCAAGTTGCATCCTTTGATCTCTAGGCTAGTGTGGGCTTGAGAGAGTCATTTAGGACTGTTACTCTTGGTCTATGGCGAGGCCTAGACCGGTTAGGCGTTGGTGTTGAGCTGTCCAAGGAGATTGTGGAAGCCGACACAAGTTTGTACACGGTCTTGGAGCTTCCCGTGCGAAAGAAGCATCACTAGTGGAGCGCCCTTTGGCACGCATCACGTGCGGAGCCTTACCTCCGGAAAAGTACCCGGGATCGAGCCCGGCGGGACGTGCCCGCGACTTCACTCGAAGGGTGAAGTGTGCTCTAGGAGGGATCGCCTTCGAGCGGAGGGATGGGGTCGAGACCCAACGTGGAGTAGGGGAAGGCGCCATCCTTCCGAGACCACGGGAAAACATCATGAGCATTCTCTATCCCTTCTCCTTTACTACTCGCATTTACTTATCGCACTTCATATGATTGCTTGTAGTACTTGAGTTGTGCTCCTATCTTGCTTGTGTGTTTACCTTGGTACCTACTAGCTTCACTAGGTTTGCTTGTTTGCCTTGTTCGTGTGCTTACTTGTTATAGCCTATCTAGTTTGCTCTAAGGACTCTACTTAGTGTGCCTAGTTTCTTGGTTGCCTTGTCTCTAGTTATCTTGTTTCCTTGCCTTGCCTAGCTTAAGTCTTCCGATATATATATGTGTTGTGCTAGGTTGCTAGTGTGGTGTGCTTGTGTTATCTATATCCACTAGCTATATAGGTTAAGGATACTCCTTAATGTGCTTTACCTTGCTACTAGAACTACTCGCTAGGAGTTGCTTGGGTGTAAGTGTTTGGAAATAGATTCTAGAGTGCACCGATTCACACCCCCCTCTCGGTCACACGATCCTTACAACTCCTAAGATACATGGCTCTACTTCTCCTAAGCTCCGGTGTAGTGCGACCACGCAGCGCGACTACCCAACTAGACTACATCTCTCAATACGATGGCTCTTCAACTCCGCGGCCTCCCAGCGATTTGCAGAGGCTTCCTAAACTCTAAAGATGTCAACTCCCGTCCAAACCTCGTCCTCAGGGCGTCCCATGGGTTATATATACAGTGGGGATGCGTCTGGAGACGAAAGGAAACAAATCTAGGTCGGTGTGCCGATCGGCACGAGTCGTTTTCAATTCGGACTTGATTTTTCCTTTTCGCAGCTCTGCCTTCCATAAATCATATCTCTACCGTCCGGAGTCCAAATGAGGCAATCTTGGACTCTATCTCGTAGCCCTCGAAAAAATCTACAACTTTGGTATTCATTGGATCTCCAGATTCGGCCGCCTTGGTTCTCAAATATGCGATGCCAAAATATCTGTCCTGATTCGGACTCCTCTGCGCAGGTCTACTTGCGGGGCCCATATCTCCTAGTTTCAGAGTCCAAACGGGATAATCTATATATGTTCCGGAAAGCTCTCGACGAGATCTACAACTTTCCTGTATATTGGATTCCCATTAGAGCACGTCTTGAACTCGAAATCCGTGTGACAATACAGTGCTGTTTCTGGACTTCGCGAATTGATCTTTCCTTCTGGATAAAGCTTATAGAAATCCTTAAGCATTGGGCCACGACCTTCTTGCATGTTGGGTTCCATGGACATCCAGAGGTGCCTTGGATGCGTCATGGGCTAGTGGGAAGCCCTCCTTGCATGGCGAGTCGGGCTTCATGTCGATACTTCTCATATAAGAGCCATTTTGTCGTCTTTTCACCTGTTTCTGCAATATAGCACTAAAACGACACTACATGTGGAATTCGTCAAGGTTAGAGGTAAAACATATGATTATGATGAGAATATGGTACGATGTTGGTGGTTTTAGGCATATAAAAGAGGTACTTAGAAACCACCAACACGCGCGGAGACGCCGAGAGGGACAAGACGCCGGGGCGACGTCTCCTCGCCGTCGCGCGAGGGAGGGAGGGGAAGGCGGGGCTGCTGTCGCGCGAAGGAGAGAGGGGGTGGCGGGGCCGCCGTCGCGCGGAGGTTGGGGACGCCGAGGGACGGGCGGAGGTTGATGACGCCGGGGATGCGCGGAGGTTGGGGAGCTGTGGAGACGCCGAAGAGGGACGAGACGCCGCGCGAGGTCGCCGCGGCGCAGGGAGGCGACCTGGGCGCGCTATCGCAGGCGGCACGGCCTGGCGTGCTGTCGTGGGCGGCGCGGCCTGGGCGTGCCGTCGCGTGGAGGGAGGGGATCCCGGAGGCGGCGCGGAGGGAGGGGTCGCCGGAGACGTCAGGCGGAAGAGCATGCCTACCGGCTGCGGCGAGGGAGGGAGTCCCTGCCAGGGCGGCGTCCCGCTGGGCTGGCAGCTATGAGATGAGATGGGAAGTGCGGTGGGAGAGGGAGAGGGGAAAGAAGGGAGAGAAGATATGATGGGTCCAGGAATCTTTTCTACAAATGCTTACATTGTGGTATAATTTTTGAATGCTTAGAATGCTTATATTTTGATCTGGAGGGAGTATTTGGCACGAGTAGGAAACCATGGCTCTGTTCGACAGGCTGTTTTGCAGCTGTTTTACTGTAGCGACTGCTGAAGAAATATCTACGAATACTATAGCAGCTGCTAAAAAAATAACTGCGAACACTGTAGCTGCTGATAAGCAGCAGGCTTGACGAACAAGCTGCATACAACACGATCTCGTAGCAGTGAGGAAGTTACACCTTCACGGATCCGATCCCAGATGAAAGATTCACCCGACCGGGCATCTGAGTGGCCAGCACAAAAAAGGGAGGGGGAGAATGCAGAGACGAACAGAAGAAGACATGAGAGCAGGTTAATTCTTCGTACTGGAGGAGCGGTACCATGCTGCTAGCGTTATGCGGTACTACACCACTACGACCAAACCGAGTAGTACTCTCTTCGGACTACAGAGAGTCCTACAGTATTATCAGCTGTGATCATTGGAAAAGCGAGGGACAAATCGTACGTGCCTGATTGAATGATTTGAACGAACGTAACGACCAGATCACAAACCACCAACGCATCCAGTTGTCAGCTTCGCGTCCTTCGCTTGATCGTCCCGACACAAGTACCAAATCCCGTGATTAATCATACAGCTCAAAATGTTGTAGGATAAAATCCTACTACTAGTTAATAATGTCAATAACCCGATGGAATTATTAGCTGTCGCCAAAGGAATCAAAGAATCATCATAACGCACTAATCCATACTAGTCCCTACACCTAGCTAGCTACCTTTACAACCTGTATATGCATGGCGGATGAAATCGAATTACGATACTGCTGCTTAATCATCATCTGTAACCCCGTTGTGCCAAAAGCATTCTGCAACTGGTCTTAAATTTTTGCCTAAACCTCAGCTGCTTGCCACGTCAGAGCGTCCCCTGGTTCCGGCTCCGGCGCGGCGTCCCCGGCGGCGCCCGCGGGCGCGCTGCCTCATGATGACGGTCTTGGACTCGCCCCAGGCCGAGAAGGTCTCCCTCTCCTCGTCGGAGGTGTTGCACTCGGGGAACGGCCCGGCCGCGTACCGCATCGCGTCGTAGCACACGGTGTAGGTCATGTGGCGCGCCCTGAACGAGCGCATGGCCGCGCGCTTCTGCGGCGTCATGACGGCATAGTCAGCCGTCATGAGCCCGAGGAGCCCGCCGCGTTCCGCGCAGTCGCCGGCGGCGGCGCCGCCGCGCGTGAGGCGGAGGCCCGGGTCGGTGCGGCAGCCGCGGAGGGTGAGGTCGGAGAACTCGGACGCGAACGGCGCGTACTTGTAGTTGACCTTGTACTTGCCACCGTCCGTGGCCCAGGTGGAGCCGTCCCAGATGGTGGCGTACACCGCCATCGGCTTCGCCGGGAAGTCGCCGCCCATGTCCGGGTGCCGGATCACCTCCCGGATCGGCGTGTCGTCGATGTAGAAGCTGCATCATCGATCAGTTTTTAGTTTGTGATCAGTTTGTGCAACCGACGTGGAAAGTGTAGCGCTCTCAATGGTGGTGATCAAGGCTCTTACATGATGTGTGTGGGCGCCCAGAGCACGGAGTAGCGGTGGGCCTCGACGGTGGGATCGAAAGGAAGCAGGTAGCGCTCCTCGCGGCCGTGGTCCGTGCTGCCGTTGCCGTAGACGTTGGTCTGCACCCGCCACTGCCCGCCCCACCGGCTGCCCAGGAACTCGAAGTCCAGCTCGTCGTGCGTCTTCTCGTACACGTCGCCATTGGAAAGCTGCAAATCATCAAGAAATTGTTTTTTTCAGAAACTTGTGCATTGATACTCCATTCACAAAACAGATTCAGGGAAGCCATATATGCAAATGCGATGATATGTTTGCAAGCTTGAACTGGTACTACAGAGCAAATTGAATCAACGACTAAAAACTTAACTAGTATATTACTATACGGTGCTTTTTGCGAGAAATATTAGTAGTGTATGATTAACTCTGTTTTTCGGTGCTAATAATCGAATCATGGGAACATTATTCCCGGGAGCAGGCGGCGCAGCCTTTCTGGGCTCCAAAGTCCAAACAGCCCATGTGGCTCGCACTGTTCCCTGCTCTGTAGCACAGGACATGGCCGCACCCCCAAGGCCCCAACTTGCACTGGCGTGCAGGTTTATGCAGCGCAGCAGTCGTTGAATCAGCGTTGACACGCCCATGTGACCAAGCAAGAACCAGCGGCTAAGCACCAGGGTTGTATTATTCAGCTAAAAGAATCTTGGTTCGGATAGGAATGTTTTACGGTCAAATCAAAACAAAGCAGTAATAGTATCGATAATCGAGCACTCACATAGAAGGCGACGACGACGCCGGCCGTGTAATCCCTGGGCAGCTTGATGGACGCGCTGAAGAATCCGTGGAGGTAGTAGTCCGAGGAGATGAACCCAGAACCTGTGGAGAACACAAAGCCATTTTTTAGGAACACGGATTGGAACGGCAAGAACAGAGCAACAAAGACATATGGAGTGAAGAAAGTGGCCGAAAAGGATGATGAGCTTTGCAAGGAGAGGGATGGGTTACCGGAGCGGCGGTCGAGCAGAAGGCGGACGCTCCTGTCGTCCCGGGAGCGGACGAGGTTGTCGTCGCCGAACAGCGGCGAGAACCCCTCCTCGAAGGCGACGCTGCTCGGCACGTCGTAGGCTGAGGCGGACACCGCCAATAAGCACACCAACGCCACGGCGGCCAGCACCAAGAACCGGGCCTTCGCCGCCATGGCTGGCCTTTGCCGCGTGAGTAGCAAAGCCTTCTTACGCGGTCTGGCTTCTCCTCCACTCCTCCCCCTCGCTCGTTCGCAGATGTGGCAAACCCACGCGCGTTTCTTTCTTTGGCTAGCCTCCCTAATCCTAATAAACTCGGCACTCCTGGCTTGCTGTATACGCGGTCTGGCTATATTGGTCGGCACCGGAGGCAGGAGGAGCGGCGATAGATATGCGACGGTGATGCGTGGGGCCGATCTTCGCTGCGCCGCGCCGCAGATGCTGAGTTGGATTTTGGGTAGTGCCGCGTAGGACCCGCGCGCGCGGAGAAAAATAAACGGCTCCAAATAATAAACGGCTTGAGCGAGAAGAAAGCGAACAGGGGGAAGGGAACAGAAAGGGTACTGTGCGTCAGGTTTGACGAGAGGGAAAAGGGGCGGGAACGTGGTGGGTGACGACACTGACGAGAGGGCGAGTAGTAAGCAACAGCTCTCAGCTTTGCTGGTGATGGGTAACGCATGGTCCTGAAGAACGGGGCTGGCTGGCTAGGCTTCCCGTTGCGTCGTCCTGTTTCGAGCCATGAATGGCGGTTAGCGCGAATGTGCCGTGCAGGTAAGAGCGTTTTTGGTGGCAAATTACCGGATTTGGAGGCACGATTACCAGATTTTCGGACGGTGAGGTGGTGGCGTGTCTGCATACCAGTCCCGGGGGTGGTGGAGTGTTTACTCGGAAGTTAACGCGCGCGAGAGAGAGGAGCCGTTGGCCAGCTAACTGCAGTGGCCTCATTTGACCGCGGTCCGCGTATTTAAGGTGTGTTCGTTGCATGGGGTCTAAACTTTAGAGGGTTTTTGTAACGAATATTGTAATTATAAATAAAGTTTAATTATAAAACTAATTTCAGGACTCCGCTCTAATTCGCGAGACGAATCTAATAAGAATAATTAAAATATGATTAAAAGATAGTTACTATAGCACATCATTGAAGCAAAACATAGATTAATTAGGCTCATTAGCACGACTGCCATTGGCCACAGGATTGGCGTGTGTTCGCAGCCGCTGTCCCTGCTTTCACCTGCCAACGCCAGTATGGCTTGTAGTACTACACGTCCAGCAAGGCACCAGCTGTACGAGCTTTTGACCGGTTGTCCGTTTGCGTCCGGCGCGACGGCTCCCCGTAGCATCCAAGGCGAACCACACGGACGGCACTTCCATTTCTGGACGGTAACCCGTAGCCGTAACCGGCAAATACTACGCCCTCATCAATCTGGATTCTGGAAGCTCGCAAGCACTGCATGAAGAATCGGTCGACGCACACGCGTCAATGCTTGAACGGAAACGGCATTATTGTAATGTGTACTTCCTCTGTCCAGAAATATAGTGTACATCTAGTTTTGTGTCAAATTTTGTAAACTTTGATCAAGAATATCTAAAAATATATATTATTTCAATGTAAGATAGTTATATATTATGAAAGTTCATTTTACGGTGAACCTAGTAAAACCATTTTTATGTTGTCAATTTTTACGGTTTTCTAGATATTATTGGTCAAAGTTCAAAAAATTCAACTTAGGACAAAACTAAATGTACACTATATTTCTGGACAGAGAGTACAGTACTTCGAGCGTCTTTATTAACAGGGGACGACGGGATTAGTACTACTGGAATATAGCGCCGCCACGACCGAAAGACGGACGCCGTTCCGCATAAAGAATGGCCGTAAAGAGGCACATGACACCACTGATGAGCAGTGTCCCCAACACGGCAGGGCAGGACAGGGAGGGACCCCTTCTCATGTGCGCCGTCCCCGAAACATACCGCACCCATGGTGATGCCGCCGGGCCGTGCCAAATCGCCCAGGCTTTCAAGCAGGGCACGGTCGCCGCCGCGTCCGCGCGCTGGGTCTCATGCACAAGGGCCGGCCGGGCGCCCACCACGATCGACGGCCACCTACGTGTTCCCGGCCCGCCGCGTAGCAGTTGGCAGTTGCGGGTGAACCGGCGGCGTGCTCGTGCTGGTGCTGCTTTGCCCTGTGGGAACGTGAGATCATTCAGAGCCAGGAACCATTTCTGTTGCGGAGCCACGCGCGTGCGTTTTTTTGGTGTCACGGGTGCATAGTACGCTCACAAAGCTGCCGGGATTCAGAACTTCAGATACAGTCCATCTTGGCCTGGTGCCTCGTTTTTACCCAAGTTAGATATTGCCCGATATGGTTAAAAGATCTTGCACATGACCGGACTTCTGAGAGCATGCACGCATGAAACATTTCTTCATCCCGCATGAACGCCGGAATTTGCTGGCATATGGACCTCGCCACAGGTCAACAGTTAGGCGTGGCTACGTTTCGTAGACCATCTTGTTTTCTTGACGTCCGGGGCCAATCGCCTCCAAAAACAGTTCATCGTGTTAGTGCCAGGCATATATACAGTGCAAGTCAAGATGGATACTAGTAGTACACCAGTCGAACGCTGTTAGTCCATCACTGTAACCACAACTGTTCAGTTGCCTCCCATATGCTCTGGTCACTGCAGTTTGCAGAGGATAAGTGTGGATAACATGTTGGATGATCGGGGCTGGGCACACAACACAACGACAGATCGCACTATATATCAATATATCATGCTGAGACAACCCCACTGCGCTCATCATATGTAACAGACGTGACGCACAGTGGTTAATTACCCAAAGCAGCTCAATCTTCCGAGTTTTAAGACCTCCAAAGCTGTCAACACGTAGTGAAGCTCGCTCCGTCAAATACGGGGCAAGGTCTAACACACCACTGTCCACTGCCGCCGCTTCGCTTCGTCGTTGCAACAGGCAACAGTAGCAAGTACCAGTGTACTACCAGAATGAGTATACGATCGATCAGTTACCTACCCGTCATTATTTTGAAATGGCTAGCGTTAGCAGCTTCGACTGCATCTTAGACCAGAACCGCGATTTCTTTGCCGTTTTAGGCCCCGTTTGGAATGGAGGAATCTATCTCCATTCCTGCGGGAATAGAACTATTTTCTGTAAAATTTCTGTGAAATTCCTGTGTTCCAAACGGGGCCTTAATTTGGCTTTTGCATAATTCCTGAGCATGCTGGTCCCTGATTAAGTAGAGCCGGTGTACGAGAGACAGGATGCATGCATGGGGCTCGCTCGCGCAACTGCTCCAGGGGCTTCTGGGCTGGTTTCCACTCCTATACAGCTGTACCACGTGCAGCGGTGCGAGCAGCTGGGCTGCTTGTCATACCGCAATTACGTGGATTACACGTAAGTGGCCCTCTCAATCCTTGTTCATCATCATCAGCGACGTCCGCTAGGCGACACGTAAGGAAAATGCTTGCCGGCGCATTGACACGGCAGTCGTACTGCAATACTACTCCCTCCGTTTTTCTTTTGATGTCGCCACAGTTCAATTTAAAAGGTGTGCAAATTGTTGTCATCGCCAGTGCAAAACATTTCCCACTTCCCTATCTGCCCCTGTCCTCTGCTTACCCTGAGAACAGAGTTCCTCTCCACCGACGCGCCGCCGCTCGCAACCAAGACTCGACGACGGCAGCCGCGCTCTCCCCGGGGCAGCGGCGCGCGTGGAAGCTGAAGGCACCACGCCACTGCACGACTTGGACCCCGGCGACGTCTCGCCGACGTTCTCCGGCGAGGTGACCATGGAGCCTTGGATGCCAAGGTCAACAGTTTGGTCGAGCTCGATTTGATCTTCAAGCTCAACGCCGCCCGGCTGGCCGACGAATCCGTCCTCCCTTCCAGCTTCCCTCCCCATCAGGTGCAGCAGAGGCGGGATTCACTTCACACGGCGACGGCGCGGACGCGCAGCTGTGCGGGGGCCGGGAGGCGAGGGGGAAGAAGCTGCGCCGGCGGGCCGCCGAGGAAGAAGCTGTGCAGACAGGTCGTCGAGGAAGAAGCTGCGTTGTGCAGCAAGGAAGAAGGGACGGGGGTGCGGCGCGGCGGTCCGGCAGCGCAGCTCGGCGGCTCGGCGGCGCGGCGGGGAGGCGCAGCGAGCCCCGTGCCCGGTGCGGCGTGCGGCAGGACGAAACGATTCGCAAGGGTATAAAGGTCTAATCGCTACATCCTTAATCCCCACGAAGCTGTCGGAAACGACATCAAAAAAAACGGAGGGAGTAGGTAGCTGCGGCCTTGTGAATTGAGCTAAACGTGATCTTTTGAATTGAGCTAAACGTGGTAAAAAAAAAGGTATTACTAGCTAGCAGTACCGTGTTCTGTCCAGGGGATCAACAAAAGAAGAGCAGAAAATGTATACAGTATGGAACTGTTACGGTCAGAAAACGCACGGCTCGACGTGCCGCTCTCGCTCTGGCAATGGGCAACGGTGATGAAGCAACGTGGAGGAACTGGGCCTTCAAGGTTAGCCGCAGAGAGGGCAACGTGATGAAGCTGTGTGGGCCGTGCACACCAAGCCGGGCCGCTTTCTGGACGCTAAGGCCCTTCTGTACTGGAAGAGACCGGATCCTCCTGGCAAATTCTGGAAGCCAGCCACGAGCGACCGCCGACGCGAAGTCATTTTCGCGGTCCAACCCGGCTGGCGGGCTGGGCTTACCTTAACTACCAAGGCACGCCTCTCCCTGCCGTAATAAATAGCCCTCCTCACCAAACGGGTTTCAGATCAGCTATTTCCCGATCGCCACAAGTTCTTCCCCAATCTTCTCGTTGCCTCCCGTGTCGCAGTTTCAAGGGACGCCTCCGGCTCGTCGCTCGGCAGCGATCTCCGTCTCGCAAGGTATCGATTCGGCTCCCTGCTCGGATCCCAGTCTGATGATTTGCCGCCCCGACTCGATTCGATTGGGTTTTGCTGTTTCAATTGATCTGAGCCTAGGGTTACGAGTGATCCGATTGATTGCGATTAATTGGGCCGTTCGTTGTGGTAGCCTAGAGTAATCTAGGTTCTGTTTAGGGCATGGGCGCTTGCGACTCAACGATCCCTAGCATGGCTGGTCCGTGCTATTTTGAACATGTTGGTGGGTCGCTGCAACTCGTTTCGTAAACCTGTGACTTAATTTTCGTAGTTCGTTAGCTGATTGGTGCTGGGTTACCTGTAAGCATGCAATTCAGACCAGATCATATGGTGGCAGAATTTAATGTGCCTGGGAGCATCTGATTTCAGTTATCGTTACTACTGTATGAACCACGCAGTTAATTTTGTTTGGAAATTATCATAATGTGCAGCTGCTGGATCAATGTTAATACACTTTCCTAATCGTGTTTTGGTGCTGATAGATGCTTCTACTAGATCAATAAAAGCATAAATTGCCAATAAGAATGTATCTTTCTCTAAAAAGTAAATGTATGAATTGTTGATTGGAATGAACCTGAGTCTGTTGTCGTTGATGTCCCTGTACTTGGTATTTTGGTTTTTGTTCTTTGGTTATTCATGGGGAAGGGCAGAGCAACAGGGCCACGGTTGTTACGATTTATATATTACATAGCAATGCTTGTTATTATGTTTGACACCAAGTCATTATTACTTATATACATCTGTGCTATGTTTGACATGATTAGGTAATATTTCATTATTAGTTATACTTGTGATTATCACTTAAAGGAATTGTATGTTTGTGTCCAAGTTATAAGTTAATATTTTCTAGTATGTGTTTCTATCATGATGTATGTTCTCTCAATTTAACATAATTCTATTTGCATGTAACAGATGCAGATCTTTGTTAAGACCCTGACCGGCAAGACCATCACTCTCGAGGTTGAGAGTTCTGATACTATTGACAATGTTAAGGCCAAGATTCAGGACAAGGAGGGCATCCCCCCGGACCAGCAGAGGCTCATCTTTGCCGGCAAGCAGTTAGAAGATGGCCGTACATTGGCTGACTACAACATCCAGAAGGAGTCTACCCTCCACCTTGTCCTGCGTCTGCGAGGTGGCATGCAAATCTTTGTGAAGACCCTTACAGGCAAGACAATCACACTGGAGGTTGAGAGTTCCGACACCATTGACAATGTCAAGGCCAAGATTCAGGACAAGGAGGGCATCCCCCCGGATCAGCAGAGGCTCATCTTTGCCGGAAAGCAGCTAGAAGATGGCCGCACACTCGCAGACTACAACATTCAGAAAGAGTCAACCCTCCACCTTGTCCTTCGTTTGAGGGGTGGAATGCAGATCTTTGTGAAGACCCTTACCGGAAAGACCATAACTCTTGAGGTTGAGAGTTCCGACACGATAGACAATGTGAAGGCGAAGATCCAGGACAAGGAGGGCATCCCGCCTGACCAGCAGCGACTTATCTTTGCTGGAAAGCAGCTGGAGGATGGACGCACATTGGCTGATTACAATATCCAGAAGGAGTCGACTCTTCACTTGGTCCTCCGCCTTCGAGGAGGAATGCAAATCTTTGTGAAGACCCTCACTGGAAAGACTATCACTCTAGAGGTTGAGAGCTCTGACACAATAGACAATGTGAAGGCCAAGATCCAGGACAAGGAGGGAATCCCACCAGATCAGCAGCGACTCATTTTTGCTGGGAAGCAGCTTGAGGATGGGCGCACATTGGCTGACTACAACATCCAGAAGGAGTCCACTCTTCATCTTGTCCTGCGCCTTAGGGGAGGGATGCAGATCTTTGTTAAGACGCTGACGGGCAAGACCATCACGCTTGAGGTGGAGAGCTCTGACACTATTGATAATGTGAAGGCCAAGATCCAGGACAAGGAGGGAATTCCTCCAGACCAGCAGAGGCTTATCTTTGCTGGGAAGCAGCTGGAGGATGGACGTACCTTGGCAGACTACAACATACAGAAGGAATCCACTCTTCACCTTGTCCTTCGCCTCCGTGGGGGTGTTGCTAACTGAAGAATCGAGCAGCAAGTCTTAGCTACAATATCAGTTGCGTAATTGCACTTTATGTGGTATGACTTTATTATGATAAAGTCCCTTGGGCCTAGTACTATTGTGTTCTGCTTTTGTGTAAAACTGTTCTACTTCTTATTGGTGACGTGCCTTTATTCTGGTTTCTTTCTCTCTGTAATAACTAGTTTCAAGCAGCAAGTTTGCTTACATTTTCTCTATTTTCCTTGTCTGATGAATTCTGTTGGTTATATGTGATGATTTTTCTTTGGCTCTGTCGATACCCATGCACTTTCAAAGTGGGGTTAAATGGGATGCACCCCGTTTAGCGTAATTCATCATCGCAATTGTAAGGGTGTTCTGGGTTTGGCACTAACCAAATTGCATAATTTGCGTTTTTATAAAAGAGGTCTTATGCAGCACCGTGTTGCCAGTGCGCGGGACCAGCGGCCAATTGCCATATATGATAGCGTGTTCTGTGTTGTTGGAAGCGTGCCACTGATTGATATAATTGAGGAATTTAGGGAAACGGTATAGTGACTCATGGTAGTTTCAACCATGCTTGCAGCATCAGCGCCGGACTGCCTGCCTGGCTCCAGTCCAGCGTTTATCCATCCACCACGTGAGGCCGAGCCATGCGGAGCTTATCCGTAGCGAGCAAAACTGCTTCTGCGGTAGCAGTAGCAGCTAATGCTGGTCCCAAGGTCAACACAGCTTCGACCAACATTCAGATACCAGAAGCGGACAGCTTAGCTTATCTTCGCACTTGCTGGAATTTCACGGCTGGTCCACGCTTCTCTGAGCCCACCTCGGCGAGAGTTGCATTAGCTAGCGTTAGCTAACAAAATCCTTCGTTTTCTTCCTCCAAATGGCAGACAGCTGGAAGTCGAAATGCTGAATCCTGATGTCTGAATGTCTGTTCTAGTGTTTGTTGTTCTGAATCCCAGCGTTGCGTGATCACATTTTACAAGGTGTTTAGTGCGTGACAGAGAGAAAGATTGAGAGGAGCGATTAGTTTCTCGTCACTACTCTTCATCGCTGTCAGTTAAGGTGACGTTTTGTCGAAGATCAGCTAAGTGGCCTCAGAGTTAGAGAGGCATGCAAGTTGCAGAAACTTTCACTCGAAATAGTACATGATCCAATGATCCACTGTTTTCTCTAAGGCATGTTGTCTCTCTAGATGGAGCAAGTCGCTTCTGTCAGAGATGTGCTAATCGTGGGGAAATAACCAGCTCCAAATTGTGTTGAAGACTTAAATATGCAGTCTTCCTCATCGAGGTTAACGTAGCCACCAAATCGTGTTAAAGACTTGATGAATACTCCTATGTAGAGTCTTTCTCGTCGAGGTTGACGTAGCCATCTGGTTACGTATTTCAGTTTGTGCACAACGCGGGTGGCATCTCAATACAACACAATCATGGTACCTAAGGTAGCACTTAACAAAAATCTGAACGCAGTCGTTTATAGTACTCTTAGTTTCTGTTTCTTGTGGCATCAAACTAGCCGGGGAACCATAAGTAGTACAACTTGTGTCTGTGTAAGGGTAGAGCCGTAGAGCGCCAACAGACTGCGGAACCCATCCGTTCATCCACAAAGCATAGGTCGGCACGCGTAGTACACGGGGTCCATATTTTCCCGCACTCTGGTGCCAGACATTATTATCCTGGTTACTGAATTAGAACTATGGCTTTATTGTATCCTACTAGTAGTATACTTTAGCTGTGGCCTGTGGATCTGACTGCATTTCACAGGGATACTCGGGGACCATATTCTTCCGCACAAGTAGAGTCTCAAGCTTCCTCGACGACACAAAACAAATCGCATGCCAGACCACGGCGTAGCAAGATGAGCGGCTCCCACCCAGCAGCCAGTTACCGAGCTCCTCGCATCTCGGACGCCACGACCTCGTCGACCCGTCCGGCCGTGTCCACCGCGGCACCGTGCTCCCAGGTCGCAGGCGAATTATATACTGTACTGTGCTCAAGAATTTGCTGCGAAACCAGCCGAAATATCAGGTCGCTACCGCTCTGCCGTAGCTTTCACCTCGCCGTGCGCCGGCACAGGGGAACAAGGGAATCCAACTGGCTCCGCCTCTGCGGCGTCACGTCACGATTGAGCTACTAGTAGAGGTAGCCGGACGTGCGGTGCGGTGCCACCCGGACAGCGACGCCCCATCGCCGTTCGGCACGCCGACGTCTGCGTTCCGATCGACCGTCTTTCCGCGGAGGCCGATCGAACCGCCGGACGGGGTGGTGTCACTCGTCAAACGACATGCGGAATGTTCGTTCACATGGGGAGCAAAAGAAAAAGGAAAAACAAAAAGGCTGACACTGGTACTGGTACATGGCAACGGCAGCAATCTTTGGTACTGGTACATTCGCTATAGCATCGCAGCTCAGGTGACAGGCGACACTTCTCCACCGTTAGTACTCATCAGAGCCTTGATGAGACCCGTCTTCCATCGTCTCCATCAATGTACAGCTGGGCATTGTCAGTAAACCAGCCCACGCGCAATGAGTGACATCGCCGCGGACGAGCGCGGCCTGGCCGCCGGCGCCGGCAAGGTCGACGACGACGACGACGACGAGGAGGCGTCGCCGATCGAGGAGGTCCGGCTGACGGTGCCGTCCACGGACGACCCAACGCTGCCGGTGTGGACGTTCCAGATGTGGAGCGTCGGGGTGACGTCGTGCGCGCTCATGAGCTTCCTCAACCAGTTCTTCTCCTACCACACCGAGCCGCTCATCGTGACGCAGATCACGATGCAGGTGGCGTCGCTGCCCGTCGCTGCCGCGCCGCAGCTTCCGCTTGCCCGTGGTGCTGGGCGGCGGGGAGTGGAGCCTCAACCCGGGGCCCTTCAACATCAAGGAGCACGTGCTCATCCCCATCTTCGCCAACGCCGGCTTCGCCTTCGGCAACAGCCCCGCGTACGCCGTCGGCGTCATCGACATCATCCGCGCCTTCTACCACCGCTCCATCTCATTCTTCACCGCCTGGCTCCTCGTCATCACCACGCAGGCATCGATCGATCTAGCTAACTGGTTCCCCGCCATTATATATGCGCCCTCGCGGCTGGCTTCAGCAAGAATTAATTGTTTGCCTAATCAACTGCCAATCTTTGCTTGAATGGATTTAGGTGCTGGGTTACGGATGGGCAGGGCTGATGCGCAAGTACGTGGTGGAACCAGCGCACATGTGGTGGCCAGGCACGCTCGTCCAGGTCTCCCTTTTTCGGTGAGCAATCTAATCGTTTTGCACAATGCGTCATCTTGTGCCTCTTAAGTTGCTCTCTGTGCGTACTGTACATAGCGGCAAGTTGTGCTTCCGCTCGCCACCTTATCTTCCATCTACACGCTAGAGAGTCCACGATAAGCAAGATTTCGAAGATATGGACGATAAGCAAGACTTCGAAGATATGGACGAGTCAACGATGACGGAACGAAGTAGGACAGGCTATACTGGGGTGGACATTTTTCTCGTCAATTTTGGACAAACTTTGCTTGTTTTCTGCATGAAAACGACCTTGGCGCGGGGCCAGTGTCCTAGCCATAGCACGATGTGGACGGCTGAACGCCCACACTCCACGAGCGCATGGCTGCGAGTTTGCAAGTGCTGACTACTCATCAGTCTGTGACTGCACGTCTGAAACTGCGTGCACTTGGTTGGATTCGGTAGTCGGCTTGGACTGGTCGAGCGTGACTGCGTGGTTCAGGTCCAAGTAGCCCCGATTCTTGCATATGATTGCAGTCTCGCCCATGTGTATTGGGTTTGAACTTGGATATTTGCTTTGGTGGTCTTAAACAGACCAATCTCACTGCATACTAAACTCATGTGGCAGCAAAACAATCCAGTCCATACCGGATCTTACAGAGCAGTTGTTTAAGCAACACGGTAATCATTTGGTGTGCTGTACTGTATGTGTTGCATTGCATTCATATGCTACATCTGAGATGGTTTTGTTACACAGATAACGAACAATGGAAATTTTTAAATCATTATTCGAAATTTATCCATTGCTTGCATAGAAAATGTACATACGTTTGGTCTGGCCGAAGTTCCATGATAATCTGAGTTCTGACCACTCAGGACATGCAGTACATTGTAGTGTCACCATCCAGGGTAGTGCAGAGCTATTACTCTGAAAGAGATGAATCACCGTTACTGCATAGACAGGTGTTTTTTTCTTTTTTTTTTGTTATGCACTACGGTGTTGCAATAAAAGCTAAATATCTTCAATGCCATAGACAGGCGCCTGGCCTTGAACGTGATCACCGAGTATGTGATGGGGCTAATAAGGCCTGGCTATCCCATTGCCATTACATGCTTCAAGGTTTACGGCTACATGAGCATCCTTTCAGACTTCAAGCTCGGCCATTATATGAAGATCCCTCCAAAATCCATGTTTCTTGTTCAGGTGGACTAAAATCCCTAATTCATTCATTTCAAAGCAAACTAGTTATGTGAACAGATAAAGCAAAGTTACTAACATCGAGGTGCAATATTTACCTAGTTTGTTTGGTACAATTGTGGCCGGCACTGTCAACACCGGGGTGGCATGGTGGTTACTCGGCTCCGTCAAGGGTATATGTTCGGACAACCTCCCAGCAGACAGCCCATGGACGTGCCCCAACAATCGTGTATTCTTTGACGCATCAGTCATCTAGGGCCTCGTTGGCCCGAGGCGCATCTTCGGACCAGAAGGCAACTACGGAGCCGCGAACTGGTTCTTCCTCATCGGCGCAGCAGGACCTGTTATCGTGTACGCTCTCCACAGGGCATTCCCTGGCCAGACATGGATACCATTGATCAACCTGCCAGTGCTCTTTGGCGCAACCTATATGCCCCCCGCAACGGCTGTGAACTACGACTCATGGATCATCATCAGTACGATATTCAATTTCTTCGTGCTCCGGTACCGAAAGAAGTGGTGGGTGAGGTACAATTACGTTCTATCTGCTGCGCTCGACGCCGGAGTTGCGTTCATGGGGGTGCTGCTGTATTCGCGCTGACAATGGAGAACCGGAGCATCGACTGGTGGGGCACGGCCGGAGAGCATTGCCCTCTGGCCTCATGACCCACTGCCAAAGGCGTCAACTTGGATGCAGACAGTGTCTGCCCTGTGTTCTAAGCTGGGAGATTCATGTCCCATGGTATAGGGTGCGTTTGGATCACTTTAGAGGGTGCTGTAGCAGTCACATCAAAGATGCTGGCAGTATTTATGTGTACTAAACAAAGTCAAATTACAAAACTAAGTTCAGGACCCCCATCTATTTCGCGAGACGAACGTAATGAGGGTAATTAAGCGGCGATTAGACGATGGTTACTGTAGCATCACTGTGTCAAAACATTGCTTAATTAGGCTCGTTAGATTCGTCTCGAAAAATAACGCCCGTCTGCAGAAAGGTTTTGTAATTAAATTTTATTTAGTACCCCTAAATAGTAAGATTTTTTTTACTTTAGAGGGGTATAAACTTTAGAGGGTGTTTTAGAGGGAATGAAATCGTCTGCCGTCGTAGTCTAAAGGCAGAGCGTGCCGTTTCTCCTCCAAACGCAGTTCTGGGCTCACTTGGAAGACTGCTAATGGCCCAACAAGTCCTTTCGTCATATCCTGTTTCTGCTGATTGTATTCCCGTGCTCGCCGCTGTTACTCACCCGTTGCCGTACCATCTCAGTTCGGACTTCCGTGCTCACGGTCACTTGCATGATTACATCCATGTCATACCATGTTCGCGGTAGCTGATGCTCAGGCTCGCCGCCGTAGCTTTGCAGTTCGCACTTCTGAAGGAATCAAAACGAGTGAGGATATCGAGACCACGCAATGTGAGGTTAGAGACAAAAATGCGACTACTGGCAGCAAGATTAGTAAGTTTAGGAGCTGAATCTTTTATGCTTAAGCAGGATTGGGGAAAGTAACGGTGCTATCACAGGCTAGGATTGGGGAAAGTAAGGGGCGAATCTGAACCGTCAAAGTAATAAATAGTGGTCCAGATGAACAACGGCACGCGTGCCTTTTCTACTACCACGGCAGAGGATTTTATTCCGTTTTAGAGGGGGATCCGAACGGGGCCATAGTTGGGAAATTAGTTACGATCCATTTCAGTTAAGTTAGCGCCCAAGATTTCTGGTGTATGGAATGCAGTACAGCTTATCCATCCTTTTTGTAAATGTCACAGTATTATAGTTGTTGCTCAAATGGCATGCTAGTTCCTGAATGCTATAAGGTACTCTCCAAAACCAAGCATGCATCTCAATCTCCGATTTAAGAACACAACAACCAAGGGGGTGTTCGGCGCACGGGGTCTAAACTTTAGAGGGTTTTTCCAACGAATATTGTGATTACAAATAAAGTTTAATTACAAAACTAATTTCAGAACTCCGCTCAAAATCGCGAGACGAATCTAATGAGGGTAATTAAGACGTGATTAGACGATGGTTACTGTAACATCACTGTAGCAAAAAATAGATTAATTAGACTCATTAGATTCGTCTTGTGATTTAGAGGAGGAGTCGTGACATAGGTTTTGTCATTAAATTAACAAAAATATGTTTAAATAGTAAGATTCTCTTTAATGTGACAGGTGTTAAAGTTTAGAGGGGGTGCGCCGAACACCCCCCAAGTTTCCAGTCTAAGAACACAAACAAAACGCATGGCCAGAACATCCATGTGGTTCCCGAATCTGCGGTTCAGACAAAGGACAAACCACACGGCGTAGCAACACGAGCGGCTCCCAGCCAGTCACTGGGCTCCTCGCATCTCGGACGCTACGCCCCCGTCGACACGTCCAGCTGCGGCACCGTGCTCCCCAGTTCGCAGGCAAATTATAAACTACTGAAGAAATTGCAACAAAATTTTAGCCCCGAAACATGAGCTCGCCGTAGCTTAGACTGACCGCACTGGGGTACCGGATGCGGTTCTTCAGTACCGATTTAGTGTAAATCGTGCTGCACCGGGTACTGTAAACCGTGCGGTATCGTCCAGGCCGAGCGCGGCGTGCCAAATAAGACTGACTGCAAGATTCTCTTCGTACTCTAAATTCGTCCTCTAAAAGGAATATTCCGTCCTGGTCAGCAAGATTCTCTTCTTTATATCCAGTTTTCCCGCACCCGTTTATACTCTATATCCATCCTCTATCCCAACTACCTAATATTTTATTTAACCATCTCTAACTACCATCTTTTTTCTCTCTCCTCTTCTTTTTTTTCTTTTCTTTTTCTCCCTCTCTCTCTCTCTCCTGCTTCTCTCCTCCCCACGCGCACCCCTCCTCCCCCTCCGACACGCGCCGCCGCCGCCGGCCTCCCCCGCGCGCGCCGCCGCCCTCCTCCTCCTCCCCCGCGACGCCGCCGCCGGGCTCTCCTCCCTCGCTCGTGCCGCCGCGCCCCTCCTCCGCGCGCGCCACCCACGCGCGCCTCGGCTCCTTCGCCACGCCCGGCAGGGCGCCTCCCGCCCGGCGAGGCGAGCAGGGGCGCCAGCCGCCCTGGCTCTCCGGCGGAGCTCGCCGGCCGCGCCCCCGGTGGCGGATCCGACGGATCGAACGGCGGCGGCAGGGAGCTCATCCAGCTCCGCGCGCGGCGGCGGAGGAGCCCGCAGGTGGAGACGGGGATCTTGGACGGCTCCCTTGAGGGCGCGTCGAGGTGGACGACGGCGCCACGACGAGGTCGACGGCGGATCTCGGCGGCGCGGCGACGACGACGGCAGCTCCGCTTCCTCTGCTCCAGGCCGTCCCCTGCTCCTCTTCCTCTGCCCTGCCCCGGCGGGCGCGCGCATGGGCGGAGGAGCTCTGCATGCGGGATACGGCCTGAGGCGGGTGGAGCTTGGGCCGGCGGCGCGGTCTCGTCGGCGGAAGGGCTCCCCTCCCCTTCCTCCTTCTCTGCGGCAGCAGACGAGCTGGCGCCTTCCGGGGACGGGCGCGAGACGTTGGGCCGCGTGGGCCCCGCGCCACGTCCGCTACTGAGGGCCGTTTTGTGCGGCCCGGACAGCGACGCCCCACGGCCGCGCGGTCGTTCCAATCGGCAGGCCGACGTCTTTTCACTGAGGGCGATCGAACCCCGCCGGGCACGGCGCGTCCCGTCCCTCGTCAAAGGACGTGCGGAATCTGTTCACATGGGGAGCAAAGAAGAAACAAAGGCTGCCACTGTGGTACATGGCGACGGCAGCAATCTTTGGGATCAGGATATTCACACAAGGTCACAGATTCCTGATTCAATCAACTGAGATTGGTTCACCATTTCTTTTCCTTCTCCGCGCCATAGTATCACAGCTCACGTGACAGGTGACAGGCGAGACCCCTCCACCGAACTAGAGCCTGGAGGCCCTCCCACCATTCCATCGTCTCCCTACTCTCAATCAATATATACACGCGCGTGCGCCTCACAATTCGCAGCTCTCTCTCTCTCTCTCTGGCTCTCTGCTCGCTCAAAGGCAGAGCACGCGCGCAGGTACAGCTGGGCGTCACTCGTGTTAGTAAACCATCCCACGCGCAATGGGTGAGATCGCCGCGGACGAGCGCGGCCTGGCCGCCGGCGCCGGCAAGGTGGGCGGCCTCTCCGTGGAGGACGGCGGCGGCGCCGACGACGAGAAGGACGCGTCGCCGGTCGAGGAGGTGCGGCTGACGGTGCCGTCCACGGACGACCCGTCGCTCCCCGTGTGGACGTTCCGGATGTGGAGCATCGGGCTGGTGTCGTGCGCGCTGCTCAGCTTCCTCAACCAGTTCTTCTCCTACCGCACGGAGCCGCTCGTCGTCACGCAGATCACGGTGCAGGTGGCGTCGCTCCCCGTCGGCCACTTCATGGCCCGCGTGCTGCCGCGCCGCAAGTTCCGCGCGCCGGCGCTGCTCGGCGGCGGCGAGTGGAGCCTCAACCCGGGGCCGTTCAACGTCAAGGAGCACGTGCTCATCTCCATCTTCGCCAACGCCGGCTTCGCCTTCGGCAACGGCAACGCGTACGCCGTCGGCATCATCGACATCATCCGCGCCTTCTACCAGCGCTCCATCTCCTTCTTCACCGCCTGGCTCCTCGTCATCACCACGCAGGTAGGTAGTATCTATCTATCTAGCTTCAGCAGGATTTGTTGTTATCATCGCCGAATCAGCTGCAGTTATTAATTATAGTTCTTGGTTCAATGGATTTAGGTGCTGGGTTACGGATGGGCAGGGCTGATGCGCAAGTACGTGGTGGAACCGGCGCACATGTGGTGGCCGAGCACGCTCGTCCAGGTCTCCCTCTTCCGGTGAGCAATCTAATCGTTTCCCACAATGCATCATCTTTTACTTCGCATCGGTACAAGCAATCTACTTCTCTATTACTAGTACCTTTCTATGGTGCTGCCTTCATTTTACTTTTGTCTCTTCCGTGTTCATCTGTTTGGTTGGATTTTGGTTTGCTTCGCGGTTGGATTTCCGGCGGCCGGCGACCAACATGTTGCGTTCTTTAAAATTTACCCTTCACCTCTGGTTGGTTTGGCTTCTTTTCTGCATATTCGCGCGAATGGCAGCTCGCGCATGTCTGCATCTCTACACACGGCATCTAACTTTAAAATCGTTTTCTCGTTTAGTTTTTTGGCTAGTGTGCCGGTAGGGACGTAAAGTTAACAGTACGAAACTTTGGCGCATAGTAAACTGGCCAAACTTGCGATGTCACCGATGGCTTAGCTGTTGTTTTTATGTTCTTTCATGTGAAGAACACACCTTGCCTTTCCGTGGAAACAAACAGGGCGTTGTCACCAAAGTATTGTTTCCTAAAGTTGTTTCCAGATTGGAGAATCTGATCTGACAGGCCGATGATGACATTAACAAGGCAAAAGCGGGGCTGGTTGATTGAACAAAATTTTAGGTCTGAAGAATATCAAGAGCACCATGAATCCATGATCCATGAGTACGTAGCTAGGCAGTGGTATTTCAGTTAGATGATCACTTTCTCTTTGTGATGGTCCTCTTCCAGATAGACTTGCCCCACATGAACATGGGAGCCATATATGATTAGGCTGCTCATAGCTACTGTAGCAACGGAATCAACTGTTACGGTACGACGTGGATAGTGCTTGGAGAGACATTGTTGGCCTATATAATATATCCACAAGCCAAAGGACAATGTTTGGTTAGTCCCAAAAAAACCGACAAGTTTTGTTTTCAGACATGCATTGCGTACACACGATTGATTTTTCTTATCAAACTCGTCCGGTGCACGTTATCCAGTCCAAGCCGACTCATATGGTGGTGGCGGGCTCATGATATCGTTAAAGAAGAAAGCTACTACTAGCTAGCATGCACGGGTGGGGAAGATATTGCTCTTGTCGACTAGTCCTAAATCATTCGACGAGCGCACTAGAAAAGGTAGTAAATCAACTTTGTGTGATACTTATGGAGTGATGACATGTCAGATATGAAAGTTGCATGATCACACTAGATAAGGATCTCCACCGTAATTTTACTACTACTTGCCAAAGAGAGAGCAAGAGTTCTGTTTGCTCATGAGTAGCAAGCAGCGCCGTCTGAAGTCTGAACTCGCACAAGCCTCCTTTTATTAAATTGGCAGTCAGTAGTCTACTAATTTTCTTGTCCATCTCCACCCATAACACACCTAAGCCTGACCTCATTCAGTTCCAGATGACATCAGAATCTTGTCAGTCTGTATTCAAGTGCTTCTACGTTGCATTGGTTAGGGCTCCATCTAGATATACTAGTCACCTTAGTATCCCTCTCGTCAGAATGCGAGATTCCGAAATCATTAGTACACAAAGGAGATTCCCTAATGATAGCCTTGATTGCGGTGGAACCACGCCGACTTTGTGCAACAGGCTCCACGAGTCCCATTAGCCATATTGTTTTCTCTGCCTTGGATTGCTGTTTTCTTACTAAATTGACGTCGTTTTCCTGCGAAGCCAGTTAGCTTGCGACAGCTACATTGGCTGCATCAGCATTCTCGACTAGTTTAGTACTAGTACGCTCTCTTACGTTTTTCTGTGAGCGCACAGTATAGTAACGGCAACTTGTGCTTCGGCTAGCCAACTTATCTTCCATCTACACGCTAGAGAGTCCAAGATAAGCAAGCTCTCGAAGAAAAAAAAATGGTCAACGATAACGGAATGGACGGGGACAGCGATGCTCGTATGGTCATTTTTCTGTGAAGTTTTGGACAAACTTTGCTTGTTTTCTGCAAGATTACGACCTCGGCGCGGTGCCAGTGCCGTAGCCTGCGCGATTTGAACGGATGAACGCCCACACGCGCGCATGGCTTCGAGACTGCAATTGCTGACTTGCTCGCTGACCGTATGTCTGGAAAACTGCGTGCAAATGTGCAATTGGGTGGATTCAGTAGTCGGCTTGGACTGGTCGAGCGTGGTCCAGGTCCAAGTGGCCCAGATAATGCGCGATTCATGCACATGCTTTGCAGTCTCGTCCATATCTCTTGGGCTTGAAGTTTTGAACTTGGATGTTTGCTTCGGTGCTCCGAAAGAGGCTAGGCAAACTGTGAGAATGGTGTCGCGGCAACTAGGCAAACAAATTATCTATCTCATGACAAAGCGATTATCTAGGTTATATTGAACTGCTGTGAAGGGGTTTCTATTCATCACCTACAGAGGTTGTCAGCTACTTCATGGATAAAAGGGGACGTATATTTATTTGGTATTCAAATTTCTCCATTGCTTGCATAGCATATGGCTGCGTACACATTTGATGTAGCCAAACTTTCAAGGGGTTAGTCCGACCATTCAGGACAGTGACCAGTACATTGAGCCGATATTCTGAAAAGGATGAATAACCACTTTGTTTACATAAGCAAACCTATCAGTTGAAAATTTCAGTGAACGCTGAATGTCTTAGTTTCAACTTTGATGTAAGTAACAATGAATCTTTTAGTACACTATAATCTGATTCAAGACAAGGCTCTAGTTACACTAGACTCACAGAACTTCACGACATCTTGTTTCAGTTGAAGACTGCATAACTTCAACAACAGCTTTGATCCCATATATATATATATATATAAAGCTCTGATCATGTCTTTCAATGTTGAACCAGGGCACTGCACGAGAAAGAAGAATTCCCCGCAGGCTCACGCCAGATCTCCCGCTCAAAGTTCTTCGTGGTGGCCCTGATCTGCAGCTTTGCATATTATGTGGTGCCAGGCTACCTCTTCCCGACGATAACGTCCATCTCATGGGTGTGCTGGGTCTTCTCCAAGTCTGTGACGGCGCAGCAGCTGGGCTCTGGCATGAAGGGCCTGGGTATTGGTGCCTTCACACTTGATTGGGCGACGGTCTCCGCCTTCCTCCTGAGCCCACTCATCTCTCCCTTCTTCGCCACCGTCAATATCTTTTTCGGCTACGTGTTGTTCGTCTATGTGGTCATGCCCACTGCGTATTGGGGGTTCAATCTCCACAACGCCAAGACGTTCCCCATCTTCTCCTCGCGCCTGTTCATGTCAAATGGCACAGAGTATGACATCAAAGCCATTGTCAACGATCAATTTCAGCTTGACACTGACGCTTACAACCAGCTCGGCAAAGTCAACCTCAGCGTATTCTTTTCACTCACTTATGGGCTCAGCTTCGCCGCCATCGCCGCCACCATCACACATGTTGGTCTCTTCTACGGAAAGTATGCCTTCTCAACTGAGTACATGAACAAAAAAAACACACGCTGATTGTATATATTTTGCAAATGAAATATGTATGAGCTGTGTCTAAAATGAGAAATATCACTGCACAGGGAAATCTACTACCGCTTCCGAGCATCACAGAAGGAGCAGCCTGACATCCACACGAAGCTGATGAAGAGGTATGATGACATTCCAGGGTGGTGGTTCTACTCACTGATGGTGCTGTCAATGACAGCATCCCTCCTCCTCTGCACCGTATTGAAACATGAGGTGCAGCTCCCATGGTGGGGCCTCCTATTTGCCTGCGGCATGGCCTTCATCTTCACCCTTCCCGTCAGCATCATCACCGCGACGACCAACCAGGCAAGTAATATTATACCATGTTATAAGATTTTCTTTAAAGAGCGGATTTTTGTGTTATGTACTACGATGTTGCAATGTTGTCTGTAACTACAAAAGCTAAATATCTTCAATGTGATGGACAGACGCCTGGCCTGAACGTGATCACTGAGTATGCAATGGGGTTGATAAGGCCTGGCTATCCCATTGCCAATGTCTGCTTCAAGGTTTATGGCTACATGAGCATGTCTCAGGCTGTTGCCTTCCTTTCAGACTTCAAGCTCGGCCATTATATGAAGATCCCTCCAAAATCTATGTTCCTTGTTCAGGTGAATGAAAATCCCTAATTCATTCATTTTTAAGAAAATTAGTTATGTGAACAAAGAAAGCAAAGTTACTAACATTGAGGTGCAATATTTACCTAGTTTGTTGGTACAATTGTGGCCGGCACGGTCAACACCGGGGTGGCATGGTGGTTGCTTGGCTCCATCGATGGCATCTGTTCAGACAACCTTCCACCAGACAGCCCATGGACCTGCCCTGGAGACCGTGTATTCTTCGATGCATCAGTCATCTGGGGCCTCGTTGGCCCGAGGCGCATCTTTGGACCCGAAGGCAACTACGGTGCCACCAATTGGTTCTTCCTCATAGGTGCAGCGGGACCTGTTCTCGTGTATGCTCTCCACAGGGCATTCCCTGGCCAGACATGGATACCATTGATCAACCTGCCAGTGCTCTTTGGCGCAACAGCCTATATGCCCCCCGCAACGGCTGTGAACTACAACTCATGGATCATCATCGGTACCATATTCAATTTCTTTGTGTTCCGGTACCGAAAGAAGTGGTGGATGAGGTACAACTATGTTCTATCTGCTGCGCTTGACGCCGGAGTTGCGTTCATGGGGGTGCTGCTGTATTTTGCGCTGACAATGGAGGACCGGAGCATCAACTGGTGGGGCACAGCCGGAGAGCATTGCCCTCTTGCCTCATGCCCCACTGCCAAAGGCGTCAACCTGGGTGGAGACAGTGCCTGTCCTGTGTTCTAAGCTGGGAGTTTCATGTCCCATGGTATAGTTGGGAAATTAGTTATGATCAATTTCAGTTAAGTTAGTTCCCCAGATTTCTGGTGTATGGAATGCAGTACAGCTTATCCTTCCTTTGTGTAAATGTTACAGTATCATAGTTGTTGCACAAGTGCAATGGCAGAATCTATACTAGCGCAAACAGAAATAATGTGATACATTGCTGAGCTGGGCAATGCAAAGGCATGCTAGTTCCTGAATGCTACAAGTTTGCATCATACTCTCCAAAACCAAGCATCTCAATCTCCAATTTAAGACCACAACAACCAAATTTTCATTTCAATAACCGTGACGGAGCATTTAAAAAGACAATTATCTTCCATCTCGTATACAAACTTGCATCATACTATATATGTTCTGCAGAGTACATAGAGAACCAATTCGACATGTAGTACTAACAGTTTACTAATCACTACAACATGCGACACTGAATCAGCAACATAACTTGCAATCGGGCGAACGAAAGGTAGCTGAAACAGACGAGATACTCTACTCATGGGGATTGGGGAGCTAGGCCTGCAGCTCGTGAGACTCTTCGTTCCCTGCTACTGCTCGGGGAGGCGGCCCCGGTTGAGGAGGCCTAGGGTGTGGCGCGCGGCGTCGACAAGGTCCCGGATGTTGTGGAGCGACCTCTCCTCGGCGCCGAAGAGGAAGATGGCTCGGCACTCCGCCTTCTTCGCCAGCCGCGCCGCGTGGCCCAGAGGCAGCTCCGGCGAGTTCAGCGCCCGCAGGATCTGCCGGTACAGCGACAGCACGACCGGACGGTTCCGCGCCAGGTCCTCCGCCGTCGCCCAGATCAGTCCCCCGGCTCCGCCCTTCGCCATCGCCGCCGCCGTATCGGAACCGGACGAGAGGGTTTGGGCTGGGCGCTTGGCTTCCACGCTGTCGCGCTTGAAAGAGAAGGAGCCACTGGGCCGGGTGGAGTCAATGGGCTTTATGGCCCAAAAGACGCGATGCGAGGGACCATGGCGGATCTGGGCTGGCCACTGGGGCGGCGGCGGGTGGAGCCTTCTCGGAGAACGGAAATGCCGCTAGCACCCCATCGCTCGGGTCAGGGATCCAAGGCACGATTCAGACATTGCTCCGCTCAATCCAAGCGTGACCACTTCGATTTAGGCAGCTGGACAGGAGAATCCTAAAAACAGCCATTTTCTACTAACCCTCCACGCGTCGCCACCCTAAGTTTCGGCACAACGGCACCACCGCCCCCGCGCCTACGAAACCGGTGGCAAAATGCGCACCACGGTTCCATTTCCATCGTCCTCCCTTTCCTCTCCGCTCCGAATCGAATTCCAGAGCTATTTGGATCCCACCTGTTGAGGTGAGAACTCAGATCTTGAAATTTCGCTGGTATTTCAGGTCACCTTTGCGATCGCCGCGTTTCGTCATGTTTCTTCATTTTCATAGGAGCAAGTATGTTAGGTTATATCAGAGGCGTGCTTCGGGATCATGGTTAGGTTTAGCCTGTTTGGTTGATGATTTGTACCTTCGATATACTGTTGGGATCTATTATGTTTTTTTTTCTTAATTAGTTGATATGTTCTTGCATGCTGGCAAACTGAAAATTTGGATGGGAAAAAAAGGAAAATGAGGATTGAAGAACCGGTTGCGTGGAATTTTCAAGGATTTCCTTTGTGTATGAGACGTTTCGAATTCCCTTCCAACTTTGTTTCTTTTCCGATGAAACATATTCGTTTCTTTTTCGAATTGCATCAAGCAAGTGATAAAATGCAGGCATGCTGGACTTGATTGGCGATTCATTAATTTTGGTTTGTCACTAGAGGTCCTGATTGGTGGTGGATACTTTCTTCTTTAATGGAACATTTCTGTGGTCTCATTTTGAGGCTTGGCAACCTCGTACTCTGATAGAAGTTTGTTTTCAGGGGAGTGTCAGGCAGAAATTGCCGATCAAATTATAATATGAGAGATAGCCTGATTATATATTATTTGATGTACAATGAAATGAATGATCAATGATTTGTATTCTCCGATGTCCTCTGCTTATTACTACGGGAACCATTGAAATTTGAATACGTAGTGTTATTTGACGGATTCTTATTGTGTCCATATCCAAGGCAAGCATGGTTGGCACGGTAAAGGTCCACAATGTCTCACTTAAGGCATCAGAGAAAGATATTCAGGAGTTCTTTTCATTTTCTGGTGCCATTGTGCATGTCGAAATGAAAAGGTCAGTGCCATGTGATATTCAAGATATTATCTAATTCCGAAACATGCACTATTTTGACTGAGAAATGCTTTGCAGTTATGATGAGCGGTCACAATTTGCCTACATCACCTTCAGAGATAATCAAGGAGCAGAGAGAGCTATGCTTCTTACGGTATGTCTTCTTCCATCAGTTAATACAGCCTTTGGTACGACGAATTATTGATATCGATGCTAATCATGATAAACTTTAACCCTTTTACAAGTGCCTATCAGTTTTGTGATATTATTTCCTCTAATTATATCGATGGAAAGAGTAAGTTGCTCCTAGTGCCTCTCTTTTCGATCTGTGGCTCCTAAACAAGCCTGCATATAGGGTTCTGCAATGGAAGCGTGGTCTGTGTATTCTAGTTGTGGTCGTTGAGTAGTACTACTATTTTATACTACTTTTGATTTTCCTTTTTATCTTCTACCTGTCAAAATATAGTTCCCGTGTACAGTGGCTGTCTTTGTACACTGATAAATTGTATTATTCAGGGTGCGACAATAGCAGAAATGGCAGTCATCATCACGCCAGCCACTGATTACCAGGTGCCAGCAGCTGTTTTAGCCAATTTAGAGGTAGAAAAAAGCCATTTTTATCTCTCTCGTTATCAAATTGCTTTCAGCAATATGGAAAACTACTAATACTACTTTTGTACCATCAGTCCCAAAATGCTGGTGGCATGGAATCTGCCCTTCGAAAGGCTGAGGATGTTGTCGGTAGTATGCTGGCCAAAGGATTTGTTCTTGGCATGGATGCCCTTGAGAAAGCAAAGGCTTTTGATGAAAAGCATCAGCTCACATCGACTGCAACCGCTAAAGTCTCTCATCTCGACAAGAGCATGGGTCTAAGCCAGAAGTTCAGCACTGGTACCTTAGTGGTAAATGAGAAAATGAAGGAAATGGATGAGAAATACCAGGTTGCAGAGAAAACCAAGTTAGCATTAGCTGCTGCTGAACAGACTGTCTCCACTGCAGGTTCGGCCCTCATGAGTAACAGATATGTCCTCACAGGGGCAGCATGGGTAACCGGTGCCTACAACAAGGTTGCAACCACCTCAACTGATGTTGGCACGAAGGCACAGGAAAGAATGGCGCCTGACCAGGAGGGAGAGCATCTGGATGGTGAACTCGCAAAGACTCATCTGCACGAAAGCTCTGAAGCGGCTGAGCAAGAGTGCAAGCATCAGGAAGGTGATTCTGCGAGGAACTTCGTTCTGGAAAATCCTGAAA
This sequence comes from Eragrostis nindensis, assembly GCA_012490785.1. Lineage (NCBI taxonomy): Eukaryota > Viridiplantae > Streptophyta > Magnoliopsida > Poales > Poaceae > Eragrostis > Eragrostis nindensis. The sequence continues at coordinate 97,552 of JAAXCT010001620.1, read as the reverse complement.
TGGCTCAACCGGAGAGCGAGCATCAAGAGGGTGAACGCCAAACTGATTTGCCAGAAAACATTAAGCAGGAGCAGAAAAATGAGGAGGGTGAAATCGCAATGTCCCATGTGCAAGAAAATGCTGAAGTGGTTGATGAGACTAAGCACCATGAGTCTGAATCATCAAAGGCCAATATTTCTGACAGCCTTCTAATGGCTGAGCAAACTGAGAAGGTGCACGAGCATCCTGATGCAACGACTCATGTCACAGGAAGTCCTGTGACTATTCCTGTCACCGAGGCCACTTTTGATGGGGACTCTAGAAGTAGTACCGAGAAGCCTGAATCTGCCCAGGGATTTGTGTGATATGGACCATATGGTGAATGCATGTACAGATTGTGTCGACAATGATAGTTCGAACCGGCTCTTTCTGTGGAATTCGCCATCTTCAATGCTGTCTTCAGGCATAATAGAGGGTTATAAGATTGTAGTAACCCATTTACTGTTCTTTGGATGTTATTATTTCCATGTTGTAACTTAAGCTGCCTTCTCTAATTCTCTTGTTATATGTGCATGTACTTATGCAAGTATTTGTATATTGCAGCCTTGTTCTGGAAGCGTTTTCTACCTTTGTTTTAGTATGGGCAAAGGTTAGAATTGTTGAGCCGTCACCCTCTGTCGTACAGGACCATGCATCGCCATAACTCGGACAGTATTGTCATAATGCCACAAACATCAGCACATGGTATATGCATACTAACCGGGTACCATATTCATCGCTTCATGTTTTCTAGTATGAATTACAATGCCATGAACATTCTTTGTATCACGAAGGGAAACCAATGGCATGATTAGCACAGCATTTTCTTACTGTTGCGGAAATAGAACATACATACAGCTCCAAATTTGAGCTCAAATTACATTGCAATATCTGACTGAAAATTGGCGAAACTTTCTTCAAGTATACACCAATAATTGCTGAAGGAAGTCTATAGCATCCTCAGCTTCCGGTTCCCAGACGTCCCTCCTCCACCGAAGCTTGACATATCTAGAAAAACGAACCAGAGTGCAGAGAGTCACCCATCATCCACGACGTACGCAGTCTTAAATCTGAACTGTATTACTACTACTTTGTCTAGTACCTGTGCATAAGCGTATACTACATGCAAGAGGGGAAACGTACCGGCAGCTGATGGGTCGTGGGAGCAGAGGAAGAGCAGGAGGAAGCAGAGGAAGGTGAGCAGCGGGATGAGGTGCAGGCTCCTCTCCTCCCTCACCAACCGCGCCTTGTCGGCCTTGGAGCTCGACGCCGCCGACTCCTCCGGCACCGCCATCTGCAGGAACGCGTCGCCGCCGCTGCCGTCGTCCAGCAAGTCCTGCTGCTGCTGCTTCGGCGCCGGGGAGAGGCTGTGCTGCCTCTGCATTTTGGAGGCCTCTGCTGGGTGCGAGGTGGCCCAACGCTTTTCAGGTGCGGTTGGCCGGAACGGATGGAGTCAGTCAGGACCGGTTGGCAAGCACAGAGAGGGAGGCGACTAATAAATGACGAGGAAAGGGAGCGGGTGTTTGGTTTGGTTTGAATTGCAAGCAAAGGAACGCAAATATCTGCAGCGGATAAGCGCAGATACGCGGAGCTGAGTGAAATAATGTGGGGCTGCTTTAGTTTTGTTGGACTCGAGACGTTCATCACTCACTCAGGAGCTACGAAAGTGTCGGTGGAACACCAAACATTTCCACTCGGGCCAACCCAGCAGTCCAGCACTCATTCAGCCCCCATCACAAGCACCAGGCAAGCCCAGAAGGAGGTTGCGTCGCGTCCGGCTCGGACTTGGACCGAATCCGTTTCTGCTCTCCACGATCGGGCAGCAGCCACGAGCGGGAAGGTTTGCTCACGACGGACAGACAAACTGTTGCTCGACATTTACCAACGTTAGCAGCACGCTGCCCAGCAATTAGCCATGGGATTGACGTGCCCTTCAATGGACGAACACGTGGGACCGCCGGTGAAGACACGGCTCGAGGTGAAGGAGGACCTATCCCTGACGTGCCGGCGTGACCGGTACTGCGTCATGTGCCTGCGCCGCTGCGCGCCTTCTGCTCGCACTGCTGCCACCACCACATGAACGCCGGCTTCCATCGTCGTCCCCGTCGCCGTGGACGCTGGCGGCCGACCCACCTTCCCCAAGCGCTACGTACCCGGGCTCCGGGGAACCGATCCGGGACTGCATCGATCGTCCAATGCGTCGCCCGGCGGACAACGCCACGCCGCTCGCCAGGGACGCGTACTGCCTCCACTGCATGGCCGCCTTCTCCACGGCCGTCTGCCATCACCACCGGGACTGCGGCGCTGGCTTCATCCTCCGCGTCGTGGAGCGCGACGGCTAGCACTGCGTCCGTTGCAGGGGCGACGAGGAGTGGTTTGCCGACTTGGAGAGCACTCTTGGTGATCCCGTGGGCGAGGACGACGACGACGGCGAGCTGATGCTGCTGCCCTTGCTGAGGAGGAAGAAGGCTAGGTACCTGCATGCAGTGCGGGGGGGCGGTGCCGCGCCCGCTCTGGGTGTGCGCGCTGTTCGCCGGCCTGTGCCGCGAGCCACGACCGGGAGCTCGCCCGGCGCCGGGAGCGACGGGCCGCCATGCTCTCCGTGCGCCAGTTGGCCAAGCTACACATCGATGGCAATCGAACTAACTGCATGTGTATCTAAACGAGTCACTTTAGCTGCGTGCTCTCTTGTCAGATATTTTAGCATCAATCGAAAAGGCATGGCAAAACTTTGAAGTTTACGTATTTACTCTTTCGACAAACTACTACTGCAACAGATTAATATAGTACTGCCATAAAAAAAAATATCTGTTGCAGCATGAGACCTCGCAGCATATAATAGCACTTGTTGCAACATGTGATGCAAAAACGAATTCGAGTGGACACTGGCCGGCCCAGCTAGCTGTGTGCGGCGCCTGCCGCGGCCCAGAGTCCCTCGAGCGTGGCGATGTAGTGCACTCTAAGGATTCGTATGATGTCATTCACAGGCGAGAGGACTCAGCGCACGTCGTCCGCCTCCCGCGATCACGCTTCGCTCCGGCGACGGCAGCCGGTACATCTACACGGCAGATCGACGTCAGACGGACGTGCGAGCGATCGAGGAGCACCAGCCACCAGGAGCTGCCCGGTGCCCGCGTGACCGAGCGCACAGCACACTCCACCAACGACGCCTGGCGCGGATCAACGCAAACGGCTCTTCCATGTTGATTCCCAGAGGTTGATCAGTGGTCCGTGCCCTTTTTTCGTTGGGTTAGAAATAATATGAATTTTCGTTCTTTGGGACTGTGTAATCTCCGCAGTGCTTCCTCGAGGTAAAGCTAACATGGAGTTACAGCCTTACTGGCACAGTGGCGCGCACCTAGCAGGGGCGGAGCTATTCCCTTTTTTTTGTCAGCTGACACCGACGATTCTCTGAAAACCAGTGAGAAATGACCTTATCTTCCTGCTGCTAACTATGGCCGGCAATGGGGCTGACCCCGACGCTCAACTCGGCTGGCTTCGCTACTGGCACCTAGCCTGCATTTAGAACGATCGAGATCGTGCATTTGCTTGATACAGATAGAGCTATACACGTAGACATCAAGCCTTGCTCGTGACCCACACGCACGTATGGATGATTGCGATAACCTGCTACCCATTCAGCGACATAACTTCGGTCCAGTACTACCACTGGAGGTGTTAAAGCCGGTTAGCGACACATGTCAATGTCGATCGAGATGCCATCAGAGTAAAAGTAGCCAAAACAATTACTACCCACGATTACCTGAGGGGGAAATGCTGACGTTTTTTTTTATGTATATTTTACTGGAACCAACCAAATCAGTAGAGTAGTATCTCGCTTTGTAACAAAAGCCTCAAGAAAACCACATCACCATCGATCGATCTCACTTTTTGCAGTTGATACTACTACTCAAAGGTGCAACCCTTTTCCCTCTCAAAAACGCTTTGCGGCACAGGAGCAAAGCTGCCTTTGGAAGCCCTGGTGACAGCCACAGCCTCACACGTGTGATGTGTGACAGCCGCGCGCCGTGCACTACTGTGTCCTAACTAGCGTCCCGCCCTGTCTGGCTCTGGCCTTTGCTCCGTTCCGTTTCGTCAGTTCCTACGCCCGGCTGACAGCAGCAAATGTGTCGTTCGTCCAAGCAAACCGCAACAGGACACGGAGGCCTTACCAAATTCCGCAACAACGACGGGCTCCTTGGACTTAACCGAGTCCAAATCTTCACTGGTTTCACCTAATTTCACCCATATACGAATTGCTAGATCGTTGCTGAATATAAAAGGGCAGGGCCTAGCGTTCAAAAGCTACACGAGCTAGTAGAAGATATCTAAGCTTTTCTTTGGAATCAAGTAAAACGAGTAGTTGTTGACTTCGGCCGTGGTGAACAATGTGTGGATTCATATCCCGACCGCAACATCCTCTACTAAACTCGTGTAGTCATCGTACAATGTGTGGATTCATATCCCGACCTCTACATCCTCTACATCGTGAGATGTATTGTGCATTGAGTGTGTGGCATCATTATAGCACCACATCAAATGTATGAGATAAAAGGCTGCCATTCGCTGTCTGAGGTACTGTTTGGGGGACTATTTAGTAACTTTCTATATGAATAAAACGCAAAGTTCTAATCTTTCAGTGATCACCTACTTAACTAGTTTATTTATTGGGTGCAACAATTTGTCGTGCACATGATTAAAACACAACTACTACGCCTAAAGAAACACAAACGCTGTCCTATTGAACGCTGGAATACGCCATACGAAATAACCCATGAACATGTAAAAAGACACTTAGAAGCAGTTTGGAAGTTGGTGCCCACATCATCTGTGTGACGCATGTAGATTAGCAATGTTGAAGTTCCCCGGCTTGATTGACCATGACAGGCTTGGCATACGCTGATCGATGATCAAGAGTAACAAATTAACAATATGTTGAATGTCTTCAAGATGAGTAGTCAACATCCACCGCAAAACCCTGCATGAACGTTCACACTCACATATAAATGGTGCAGAGAGTACTGTCCCTAACAGCTTTTGTAAGCACGTGCCCTCTTTCAAAGAGTTTTAATCGATTAATTAGGTTCATTAAGTAGCATGGCTACCGCGCTACTTTGTGTAGTTTTTTTTTCAGCTGGGGAAATGGACTTTGTAGGGAAAAAAGAAGTTTGCAAATCGTAAAGTTGCTAATTGGAGTCTAAAGTTTCTACAGAGCCGGTGCGATTATCTTTATGTGTCACGTGACTCACGTCCTTATTTTTTTTAAAACGTACTTTACCAATGTAAACATATATTGACATCGTTATCAACTTGCGCGGAAATATCCAGAACGTTCTAGCTAGAAAAAGGTGAAGTAGTACAGTGTCAACTATCTGGATTGTTAAATTGTGTGGCTGAGTAGACGAGGGGAGGAAAAAAAAAGATGTCAGTTTGAGCACGAAATTACCCAAAACATCCTATTTTATAGGGGAGCTTTCGGTCAAGAAGTACGTATCTCCGTCCCATAATAGTTATCGTCTTTTACTTTTAATCATCACGTTTGATCGTTCATTTTATTTAATTTTTTTTACTAATAGTAAACAAATATGTCATGATGAGACATGACATAATAGTAAACAAATATCTTTATTGATAAAACATGCTATAAAAAATAAATAACACTTGCAAAAAAAATAAATAAGACGAATGGTCACATATGATGTCTGAAAGTCAAAAACGACAACTGTTTTGGGACGGAATGAGTAGCAAGCATTGACATCAATTCAAAGTTCAAATGTCTTGTTTTCAATGCTAAATTAACTGGACGACCGATAACTCAAATCCATTGGGGAGCAAGTAGCCAAGCAGGACATTGTTGAAAATTAGACATATCGTTAGGACTTTGTTGTTGGTATATATGACAGGTTAATTATGACGGGTCAAATGAGAAAAAAAAAGTGTTCGTGATAGTTACTGCTTCTTAGTCCAAGACAAGCAGCCATGCAAGTAGTTGTTATTTTATTGAAAATGTTTATTTTACTTAACCGAACAACTCTCATTTTGTCCGTTTGACCTACTAAACAATTTTGTTCTTCATTTACTCCTATGTGTGCCGATAGTATGCCGTCCATACTATTATATGACCCTGCTGTGTCCAATTTACTGATAAATGTCTTGCTCTTTGCCCACGAGGGGCTGGTGAAGGTGCATTAGTAAGATCAAATAGTTAAATAGAGTACCAATTAATTTTTCCAGATAAAATACAAGATCACTAGCTAGTCCAAGACGTCTCTATAAAAAGCAAGACTCGGAAAAGGACATATTCCTTTACACGAAAGACGCGACATACAGTTGCAGAGACAAGCAGATACTCAGATGCCCAATGGCAGTGGCTTGTTAGTGGAAACAGATACTACAGAACAGTAGTTTGGCAGCTCGGCTGCCCCTGAAACTGGAGATGCAACGAACCTAACTGCTTTGGTTAGCCGGTTCAGGTCCCCGCATTGGACTAACTCTGCTGACAAAAGACCCCTGTTGCTGACTCTTCTCCGCTGCCCTTCTCAGCAAAGTCTACCTCGATGACTTGCGACGCTAGTACTAACCAGGAGGAGCCTCGCTAGTAGTACAATGATTGTGAACGATCGATCGATCGATCTATCAGCAGGACCAGTGAATCTGTAGAAGATGGCATGACCAGCACGGACTGACGGAAGCAGTGACACGGATGGGCCGAAGAACGCATCCAACGATGAAGTGGTCAATGCGCTCGTGTGCCGCACGCGACAGGGTGGTTGCACCGTACGTCTTCAGAAAGAGACGTGTACAGTTGGCGAAAATTACTACTACTGTGTCGCGCGCGTATGCCTGAGGCGCCACGCTCACCGGCTTGGGTCGGGACAAGCAATGAAGCAAGTGCGGCGCGCTCCGTACGTACTACTGCTCGTACCATCCTGCCGTGGCCCGTGGCCATAAGCACGTACTATGGTCTATGTGTGCAGGCAGCGGTCGAGCAGCTCGCGCACCTTTCGCGCGGTGTTTTTTTCCGGGGGTTTCGCGGCCGGGAACGCGCGCGGCGGTCTGCGGAAACGCTGCCACGCGCGCGCTGGCTCCCTTTGCTCATTCTCACCGACGGCACCGTCGCATGGACGGCGCGCATGGTGATCGCCCCCCACGCGGAACCGGCACCATGGCGGGACGAATCGTCGTGAGGCCTGGTGCGGTGCCGCACGCCGGCCGCTCGCGCGGTTTGCCGTACGTGTCGCCGCGCCGCCAACTTTTGCGGAATGGGAAGTTGCCGGAACGGCGACCGATCGTTTTTCCCCCGCGGATCAGAAATGAACCAACCATATCCTGCAGGTTCTGAGACGAACCGTCCACGGCCGCGGAACATGTCCCAACAGTGCGTGTGTATCTCGTCGCCGTTGCCGGTCGGCCGGTCACCCACCACCACACTACTCTGTCGTCGCGCGAGAACGGAAAAAGGTAGACAAGATTCAGGATGTGACTCGATCTTGTGACGGGACAAGTGCTCTGAATCTCAACAAGGCCAGGCTGGCTGGACACGGCGCGGAGATCGGCCTAGCTCGATCGTGTAGTATCTCCGCATGTCACACGAGCTGATGAGCCAGCTGCTCCAACCTTCTCGGGGATCTTTGTACGCTCGCCGGTCATTCCGATACGGACAATAGACTTTACGTTGAACTGCAAAAGGCGCGCCTTCCTGCACCGGTGAGTGCAGTACAACAGGATCCCAACGGCAAAAAAAATCCGCATCTTCTTTTTCCGATTCACATTTGTTTTTATATTATAATAACTAAGTATCTTTTCTGATAAAAAGTTTCTGATAGCGATCGAATAACACAAATTATTTGACGTTCCAATTTTTATATGACTGCATAGCTATATGCTGCTACTCCACGATCGATAGAGCACTTTAACATCAAGAAGTGTAATTCCTCCCTCAGGATTTTTGTCCACGACATATATGTTCGGTACATTTTGAAGCTAAATAGGGTTTCCCGACGACATCAATAAAAATACTGAACTAGTAGGTTTATTTTATCCCATTGGATCTTGAAAATGTACGACATATATGTTCGGTACATTTTGAAGCTAAATAGGGTTTCCCGACGTCATCAATAAAAATACTGAACTAGTAGGTTTATTTTATCCCATTGGATCTTGAAAATGTTTGGGCAATTATTAGTAAGAAGAGCTAGAGTTGTTAAACGACGAGTCACTCCTACGCAAGCAGACTGACTGGCAGGGCAAAGGAAGGAAGAAAAAAGGCGACTACTGGGGGTATTTTTTTGTCTTCCTTACGGCACTGTATTTTGCGTTTTAGAGCAGTTTATTATGTAGCTTTTATTACAGGTATAAGACATTCCTTTGAACACACTTTATTTAACAGTTTCTATTGTTGTCTGGTGACGTTTATGTACATTGCTAAACTAAAACCAAAGACGACAGGCGACCAGCTCGATCGCTTGCATCGTGTATATTTTCCTGCAACACGCAAAAATTGCAATTTTATGTGCTGTAGATATCGACGCGTGCATTTCGTTGTCATAAAGTTCACTGATCGCAACCAGGCCTTGTCAGTGACTCGCTGTTCAGTTCTGGTGACGAAGAAGTTAGCTAGAACGTCGTTCAGAGACCTGAACCAAAAAGCTTAGCCAAGATACTTCAGTTAAAGCAGGGCGTTAATTTGATCCGTCTCCCGGACCAACGCAGCTGTTCCAGCTTACGACCATACAGTGACCTATAGCAATCCCTAATTTGGCACATGATGAATTTCAATGGGGACCGCGCTATGTACTGCTAACATGCATGTCAAGGTTAGGTGCGATAAGGTAAAACAACAACAGGCATCAGTCGAGTATTGGTCACCCTAACTCGAAGACTTGAGAGCTTGTGCCTCAATGGAATCAATAGATTCAGTCAGTAGCAGCCATGCCTACGAAAGGGACCGGTTGTTGAAACCATGCATGCTGAATCTACCCACCTGCTGAAGTATGCAACAAAGTCCATACATGTGAAACCATGCATACCGCTGAATCAGTACCCAGTACCCACATGCTGAACGGATATACGAATGGGCACTGATACTATAAGGAAAAAAAATTGACTGGAAGACCGCTGTTAATCCTACTTTTAACAGTCGTGTTGACAATCTTCACCGCTGTTATCGGAGTTGCTACAGATGCCTAGTTAATTAAGTCATTCGGTCGGCCAATTAGTTCACCTTTCTAAATTGTGATTTGAATAGGGCGGGGCTTGTGACCTAAAGCTGGGATTTCACAATCAAGTGGACCAGGTGACGAATTAGGCGAATTCTTGCCAAAAACATGGACTTCTATATATTAAATAGCTGCACTGTCCAAGAGCATGGTTATTGATGATTGAAGCAAGCAGTTTATATCTGATCAGTTAGTTGCTTAAGATGGACTTAGTAGCACGAGTAGGTAGATTATTTTCTTCCACTTGTTCGAACGGTGCGTGAGCATGTAAATTGTTATTCTTTTGAATGTTAGGAGGCATAACAATATATAATATGCCGCAGATACTAACTATCTCACTGACGTACCGAGCTCGCTGTTAGAATATCACATCTTGGTTATGTTTTCAGAAACATACTCCAACGTCAATGTCTTGTAAAACAAATGTGATTACTGTATCTATACCAAAACCTTTAGTAAGACAACTGCCACACACAAGTATTCTAAATGTCATTTAAGTGTTCAGAATCATATAGTACATGCAGACACCTCATCATCAAGCTTTCTGAACACTCATCTTAGGAATGTTCGCTGTTCAGAAATTGACTTATTTCCACTGCAAAAAAAGAAGAAGAAGAAATTGACTTATTTTCACGCAAGAGATTACTGATCTATCTCTTCTTCATAAATACGGTTCTAGGAAACAAAACATAACCTAAACAGTTCTTCAAAATTGATGCTTCTTTAGTCTTGTATAAGATCACTCATCAGTTTAATAGAGAACTCACTTGCACTAGTGAAAAAGTACTGGATTTGAAATTAACAGATAGGATTGTGAACACAAATAATGGTGGATATACTTGAATATAGCAATACAAAAGTACAACACAATCCAATACGAAAAAGGCAAAGCATTTTAAAGCATTCAACTACTCCGAAAAGCTCTCGCATGAGTTTCTTTTCAAAGTTTTGGTAGCTCAAGATTATCCTAGGCAGTACACGTGTAGGATCACTGGGCGTACTAACTCCAGTATGAGGGCACAGCCTGATTAACAACAGTCGGTCGGCCCTCGCCGAGGAACCTGAGCCACGAACGGCCTCACGCTGCCGGTCCACAGGGCGTTGCTTTCCCGGGACAAGGGTTTGGTAAGCGCAATATTCTCAGAGGTAGAAGAGGGGTAGGGTCTTGCAGCTCCTGGGGTTGTCACCTGTCATCATCGCGGGTCGTTCGTCAGGGCTGGCGCGTCGCACATATATACCCGTGGTCCTCCCGGCAGCTCTCGAACCGTGCTCAGTGCTCTGCGTCGATCGAGATCATCCAAACCAACCACAACTCGGGAGCTTTGGCGAAGTTAGACAGGGAGAGGCCGGACGAAAGAGTGTTAGGTATGGGGCGAGGCCGAGCACCGTGCTGCGCCAAGGTGGGGCTGAACAGGGGCTCGTGGACGCCGCAGGAGGATATGCGCCTCATCGCCTACATCCAGAGGCACGGCCACACCAACTGGCGCGCACTCCCCAAACAAGCAGGTACTAGCTGATGAGAGCCCTGCAAATGTGCGCGGCGAGTTGCAGTGTGCAGACTGCAGAGGAGAGACGTGCAGTTTGTTAGTTTTGGGATTTTTGCTGATCGATTCCTTTTCTTTTGTGGATAGGTTTGCTGCGGTGTGGGAAGAGCTGCCGGCTGCGGTGGATCAATTACCTGCGGCCGGACCTGAAGCGCGGCAACTTCACCGCCGAGGAGGAGGAGACCATCATCAAGCTGCACGGCATGCTCGGGAACAAGTAAGCACAAGCTGTCCTTGCGTTGCAGATTTCAGCTTGTTGATTCTTCAGGTGATATTGGGTATATGATACTGATATTTGGATCGTATTTGTTGTCAGGTGGTCCAAGATCGCGGCATGCCTGCCGGGCAGGACGGACAACGAGATCAAGAACGTCTGGAACACGCACCTGAAGAAGAAGGTGGCGCAGCGGGAGCCGCAAAAGGCGGGCGCCGCCAAGAGCGACGGCGCTGCGAGCGGCGATACCGGCACGCCTATCACTTCGTCCTCGGCGTCATCCTCGACGACCACCGCAAACAGCTCCGGCGGCGCCGGCGGCGGCGATGGCGAGCAGTGCGGCACGAGCAAGGAGCCCGAGATGATCGACTTGACTCCGCTGGAATCTGACATCGACATCTCGGACATGCTCGTGGACGCGCCCACGGAGGCGTTCCCCGCTCTGGCGCAGCCAATGCCGCCGTCGCCGTGCTCGTCGTCCTCCCTGACGACGTGCGCCGGAGGCGTCGTGGAAGATCCGATCGAGCTGCCCGTGATCGACATCGACCCGGATATATGGAGCATCATCGACGGCGACGGCGCCGACGTGCCGGACGTCGCAGGCGCGCGCAGCGGCGATGCTGCAGTGCCATATACGGGGCACGCCGTCAGCGCGAGCGAAGCAGGGGAGGCGAACGATTGGTGGTTGGAAAACTTGGAGAAGGAGCTGGGCCTGTGGGCCCCATCGGAGGATTCTCATCAGGCCCAGTCTGACCTACTTGGGCAGATGGGCTTCCCGGTCCCACTTAGTGACGCTGAGCGGGACCCAGTCTCCACCTACTTCCAATACGGGCCCACCACTGCTGAACTCCAGGAGGTCGAGTCGTCTGCCGTTCTGTTATAAACAACAGGATGCATCCTCTCCGTCTGATTCAGAAACGAGGGCTGAGGTCTTGAATCCTAGTTTATTTGATTCATATACACACAAAAAAGGAGCCTGTTGAAAAAATCCTTAGGTCATTAGGATGCACATACAAAAATGAAACAATCCTTCCAAAAGAAGGCCAAGCAAGAAAAATATAAGCATGCTATTAACAGTTTAACGCAGAAGTTAGCTCAGCCCAATTAGTCGAGAACGGTGCTGAAGAAGTTAAGAGGCAATGAGAAGTGCTGTGCACCATCATGTTGTTTGGTTTGTGTAATGCATGTTTATGTGTCGTCACCGTGATGTAAGCACTCGATCACCTGAGTCCTACCATTACCGACCAATGAACCTATATATATGATTCCTTTTGAGAATCATTACTGTGCTCTGATTACGCTTTTGTAAGCCTTTTGCTTTTGATAATGCGATCGATGTAGCTTTTTGTCCATGCTTTTCATTAGCTATTGTTTCGTTCATTTCCTTTTCTTTATTTCTTTCTACTTTATTTGGTCATATAGCTTTCCTCAAAACAAGGTTGCATATATATTTTTTCTTCTTCTTTTAAAATGTTATGTTACGCCTAGGTTGGAATGAAGAAATCACATGTATCTTGATGATAGTGAAGTACCGAAGTAGGTTACCTAACCATAGAACTGGATACATTTGTGTTCATACCTTGCACCTGCATTGCCAAGGATCTGAACATTAATGATTTAAGGTGCAAAACTGTGAATTTTTTTGCTGCTTATCCAACTGCTCAATGCGCACCGTGGTAAAAATTGTGAAGTTTGTGCAATGAGAAATTCAGGTGAGGATTTCCCCTACTGTTGTTTCCTCTAAAATAAGAAAATTTATTAAGGGGTGTAGTGCTGAGCTTTTAGCTCGCTTGGTGCGTGCGTCACGGGGCATCAACATGACAGTATATACTCCTCCGTTCTTTTTCCGTTACCTACCTTTAGCTCAGATTTGATTTGAATGGAGAAAAAGAAGAAGAAAACTTTGTCTGAAATCTGAATTGTGGTTAACTCTGAGCCCGTGAACTCAGAGACAATGCGATGCCGCCGCAGGCGCAGCTTGCCTTTCTTTAATGGGCTTCTTCGTGTGCCTGATGGTCTAGACTTTGATGGGTCTGTTCTCAAAAGTTCTGGCCCGAACAACATGTAAATTAGGATTATTATTTCAACCCAGCCCTGGAACCTGTAAGGCTGTAACAAAACAATTGATTAGTCCCGTATTCTGAACGAAAGATGAGGGAAGGGAGGTAGACAGAATAAATCAAGAGGTAGGAGCAACGTTTAGCCTTACTTACCTGGACGGGGTCTACACGTCATCAAAAAGACGTGGCCTAAGTTAACAACCTCTATTGCACTTTAGGAGAGGAGTGTTGGCTTACCTTCTCCCCAAATGGAGAGTGGACGTCATAATTTGTGAAAGTTGGGGTATGCGTTCGCGCGGCCCTTGTCAAATCAATTTACAATGTTTTGAATCTAATTTTGTAGATTTTCTTATTGGATTATTTTGCAACACACCGAAATCAACCAGTTATAGGTGCATGCATCCAATCAGGCTAGCTGGATCGTTTGATTGTTTGATTAAATTAAGTTCAAGCCACGAGGTAAACGAAAGGGAAAGAAAACATAACCTTCCACGCATGTTCAAAGCGCATACGGATTCGTTGCGGCACCCCATCGACCATGTCAAAAGCTCACGAACTCAAATTTTGTTTAAGAACCTTCGGAAGTAGCCTAGCTTCACATGTATTTTGTATAAAGAGCTCCTTTTCTTTTTTTTGTTTAAAGAGCTCTGTTACACGAATAGTTGATACAAAAGCTTGTGCAAACGTTAGGTGGATGTGACATGTAATCATGTGTCTATGCATTGTCGGCCTCCTCTTACCAGTTCGTCGATCCTATGCAGAAAACTAGCGTTGCACGGACCAATCCCTTTCTCACCGACGTTTTCTACACGGATATGCATGCACCAAACTGTTTATAATACTACAAAAGTTAGTCTGTGATGGATCATCAAACAATCAGACACCGTTAATGGTCCTCGAGATCTGTGGGGAAATGGAAAATGTTTAGGTTGACACGGTCCATGCATGCGTATTGTGAACACATGCTTGCTTGCTGGATGATTAAACATTGGCTGATGGGTTAAACGGAGAGGCTAGCCGGCTACTGCTTGGTGGATCGGGTCTTCTTGACTCGGTAGTAGGAGTACGTTATAAGCATGCATATAATACACGCGCAATTCTCACCTGCTGCGTCAATTCAAAGGCCACTGTCGTTGTGTATAAATAGCCGGCCACTGGCCGTCGTCTCTCCTCATCTCTCTAGCCTCTCAACACATTCTGACCTTCGAAGTTTAAGAGCCGTGCAGCAGTGTTAGCAAGCTAGCTAGCACCGATCAAGCAAGCGAGCGAGCGAGCGATCGTCCACTGATCAACTGGCAACCATGAGCATGAGGTCGTTGTTGGTGTTTGCATGGGCGGCCCTAGTGGCCTCCTCGGTGGCGCTCGCGTCGCCGGCAGCCTTAGAGGTCGGTTTCTACCAGCACAAGTGCCCGCAGGCCGAGGACATCGTGCGCAACGCCGTCCGCCGCGCCGTCACCAGGAACCCCGGCCTCGCCGCCGGTCTCATCAGGATGCACTTCCACGACTGCTTCGTCAGGGTAAGTACATGCATATAAGCACGCAGATAACACGCTCCGCGCGGTTCACGTTCATACGCAAACGCAGTTATTTGATCGATCAATGCTAACGATGCTGATGCCTGCAGGGATGTGACGCGTCGATCCTGATCGACTCGACGCCGGGGCACGAGGCGGAGAAGGACTCGCCGGCAAACAACCCGAGCCTGCGCGGGTTCGAGGTCATCGACGAGGCGAAGGCCATCGTGGAGGCGCACTGCCCGCGCACGGTGTCCTGCGCCGACATCCTGGCCTTCGCGGCGCGCGACGGCGCGTACCTCGCCGGCGGCATCGACTACGGCGTCCCCTCCGGCCGCCGTGACGGCCGCGAGTCCGTCATGGACGAGGTGCTCGACCACGTGCCGTTCCCGACCTTCACCGTGGCGGAGCTCGTCGAGAACTTCGAGCGCAAGGGGCTCTCCGCCGACGAGATGGTCACGCTCTCCGGCGCGCACTCCATCGGCTGCTCCCACTGCTCGTCGTTCACGCAGCGGCTGTACAACTTCAGCGGCGAGGCCGGGCGGACTGACCCGGCCTTGGACCCGGCGTACGCGGCGGATCTGAAGCGGCGGTGCCCGCCGTCGACGGACGACATGAGCGACCGGACGACGGTGCCGATCGACCCCAAGACGCCGGACGGCTTGGACAACCAGTACTACAGGAACGTGCTGACGCACAAGGTGCCCTTCACCTCCGACCAGACGCTGCTCGAGAGCCCCCGGACGGCGGGGCTCGTCGCGTTCCACGCCGCCGTCGGCCCAGCGTGGGAGGCCAAGTTCGCAGCGGCGATGGTCAAGATGGGAGCCATCGATGTGCTCACCGGCGACGAGGGGGAGATCAGGGAGAAGTGCTCCGTGGTGAACCACTACTAGCCGGCTCTGCTTCTACTGGGTCAAAATACAATTTCACGACCATGATTCTTTTTTTTTTTGATAGGGACCGTGATTCATTTTTCTGTTTAATTAAAGTTGGATTACGACCAAGATTTAGTCTTCGGCTCTCAGCACAAGTGTAAATTTAAATTAGGTTTGGAAGGCCGACGATACGCGGCCCATAATTTGTTTGTGTTGTCTTTAAAGCCCATATATAATTGTCGGGCATATAATACGCCGCCGCCTCCAATATACTTGGGCTTACGTTCTTTTTTAAGCAACAATCAAACAGCCTATTTTTCCCCACGTTGTCGCAAACTTGTCTCACCTCGAGCCATCTCGACCGGACCAGGATGGGGCGCCGCCGCCGAGCTCCTCCCTCGCCGACGTCGGCCGCCGGTATAGGTGAGCTATTTGCAAGCTGCCATACTTCTCTCCCGTTACCATCCTTACTTCTTCTCCGTAATCGCAGTTGCCAGTTTGGGGTATCATGGAGTAATCCGCGTGTTGTTTGAGACGCCCTCCGGCTTCGCAGTTTTCAGTCTTGACGGGGTGCTACTCCTGGAACCAGATGCTATAGAGGTACCTGAATGGCTGCATGCTCTAATACTAGCTATTCTGTTGTCACGACTCCGAGTTACTGATGAGCTTGCTAATTAATGCTACGTACTCAGTGTAATTGACCTAATTTTTTCTTTGTTTCTCTCCTTGTGCAGAATATTTGGGCAAATTTCGGCCATCCATTCAGGGCACAATGTGTCAGTATCCCCTCCTTTTTCGTCCTTTATTTACGATTTTTCTTTCCTTATGTGGCTTGTTAACGATTCAATCTAGAGATTTTTCGGAAGCATGTAGTAGGATGCTTGTACGTGTATGGATATCTATTTAATGGATTGGCGCAGGTTGAAAGCATATTATGGGATTATTAGCATGCACACCAATGTCTAACAAAACATCTAAGGATGATTCATGTGAATCTGTCAGGGTTACTCTCTTAGAAAAGTCACAATTCGAGCAAAAGGATATCTATTGAGTGTATTTTCGCAGGTTT
The DNA here is from genome assembly GCA_012490785.1 of Eragrostis nindensis. NCBI lineage: Eukaryota > Viridiplantae > Streptophyta > Magnoliopsida > Poales > Poaceae > Eragrostis > Eragrostis nindensis. The sequence goes on along the minus strand of JAAXCT010001620.1, from coordinate 81,040 downwards.
AGAACCTATGGGAGAATTTCCAACTCACAACTCATCCAAGGATTATCCTCACATGGTTCCTACTGCTACCGAAAATAAATAAATAAATAAATCCTCTATAGTCTATTTTCAAAATGCATCGCATGACCTTAATTATTTTAACTGCAATAGTTCAGCAAACAAGGACATTAACAAGGCTGTATCTCTCCTCTCAATATTATTTGAGAAGCATTACATAAACACGTTGTTCCCTTCTATTCTAGCCAAACTAACATATCTGTTCGTTTCCTTATCAGATTTGGCTGAAAGGTTTTCAATTTTTCGAGGACAAGTCTGGCGCCATTAACCCTGATACTGGTGTTAGCGACAAGCTTTGTAAGATGCTCCAACATTGGTGCCGCCCTGGGCAGAAATTAGCTGTTGGAAAGCCTGAGCATAAAACAATCATAGAAGCCTGCTTGGTTAGTGTAAAGCTTCTTTCTTTGATTTTGTCTCTGCGCGATCCTGATTCCTGAGCACCACTATTGCTGCTGCACTTTTCAGGGAATACCCTGCCTGTATGATGAAGTTGTGATGGAGCTGATGTGGGGCATAAACAATCTCATGCATAGTTTGGTGCCTGAAGAAAAAATACAGCTGGCTAAGGAGGACCGCCTCCAGATGAGCCTAGGATTGAAAATGGTCCTGAACCGTTATGGCTTTGATGTCAAACCAGAGATGGTGAGCTCATCGCTTTCCTTCCCATTTGTCTTACATGCAATGCATCCCACTTTCTTGCTCTCTGGCGTGCTCTTTTGATATTTTGTTCACACTGAACTTACAACCCATGGCCGTGCATAGTTTTCGATACACTATCTGTATAGAATTCTTCGCCATTGCCATTTCTTCATCAGTGATGAAGCTGCTCTTTGTATCCAGGTTAGTGACCCTATTATTGTGGCGGCATGCACCTTGCATGATTGTGATTGCTGTTACAAGGAATTTTCTGGGAGCTTGCGCATAGCTGGTAACCTCCTTAAGAATGTGTCTCGCATTAACTGCGAGGATTGGGACCTTCTGAAACTTGCAACAGCCCTGAAGATGCTATGTCTCCCTGAAGGAAAAATTGTCGTCGGCGATCCTCAAGAGGTAAATCATAATTGTGTTCTCAGCTTCTTGCCGTGCATTTATAGAAGATTGTCATTCAAGTAATTTGCCGTGTTCTTGTCAGATGTTTTCAGCTGATGAGCTATCAAAGTTGGTAAATGATGCACCTAGATATAAAGGCGAGCTGATTGAATACAGTTGCTCGAGAGCCTACGAGGCTGTGACGTTTTGTCATGAACTTAGAACTGAGCAGCACAAATTGTTGGGTTTCCTGGTCAAGGAGGCTGAAAAGGCATGTCAAGCCGGACAAGCCGATGATCTGAGAAGCTGGGGGCTGGAGGAGCCATCCCAGGGCTTGAGAAGCTGCGGGCAGGAAGACGCTGTGGCGGGAAGGACAAGCAGGAGATGCCACAGGCGCGCAGGAGCCAGCGTGCCAAGAAGCCCAACTTGCGAGTAGCTGGGCCGGAATGGACTGGAGCCTAGCCGGCCCGCTACAGCAGCTCGACGTCGACTACTTAACAGTTAACAACAGGCCGAGGAAGCTTATAGCTGTCTACTTCTTCCCCAAGTTGTCCTCCTCTGTTTCGATCGGATCCAAACTTGTAATCAGGCTAGTATATCGTTGGTTGGTAATTCCAAATAGTAGCTGGTTGCTAACACAGGAGCCGCTATCCAAGAAGTTGAGAAGCCAGAACTAATAGGAGAGGAAGGAGGAGCAGGCTGATCAGCCATCCAAGAGACTGAGAAGCAAGAACTGATATAGCAGGAACTAGAAATCGATGGAAGCCCGACAATGTTCGGCTCTTTTCTATTCTCTGAATTTGCGCCGAGGGTGCTTCTGCATCGCAATTGCGCAATACATCTTATTAGGGTTCAATTATTGATCAAATCTTGTCAGCTTACCATGGCCTTTAATTGACTCCTAACACAGCCATCGGAGGAGATGACTACTGCGGCGACCCGTGTTCCCAGAACCAGGACATTGTTCTCTCAAGCAGCTATAACTCACCCAAATCTGCTTGGAAGATCGCTGTCTTCACCACTAACCACTCACCACTTCACCAGCCACAACAAATGAATTTGATCATTCGGCATTACAAAGCAGCCAAGCATGTGCAGTTCATACCGATCTTTATTTTGATGTTCCAGTGGCATTCGCATCCGCAACGTTTAAGAATTTTTATTTTCTTCTTCATCCTGGTTCGATCAAGTGAATCCTGTTCGTTCGCTTGTTTGTTCATCATCGAAGTTGGTGAGCCAGTCGTTGTTGGCAAACCAAGAGGGCCGCGTTCCCGCGACGAAGGGGTGTCCAAGAAGCTCCTCCACGGTGGCCCTCCTGCGCCAGTCCTTCTCCAGGCACCGCCGCACGAAGCTCCCGAACTCCGGCGACGCCGCCACGGGCACCTCTGGCGCGCCGCCGAAGCACACGGCCACCATGAGCGCCGCCCAGTCCGGCCTCTCCCCGGCGGCCACCAGCGGGAACCTGCCCACGTGGCATTCCAAGAGAACCACTCCGAGGGCCCACACGTCGCTGGAGAAGTCGGAGCCGGCGCCGGGCGCGGCGCCGAACCCTTCGGGGTCCAGCCTCTCCGGGCTCATGTACGCGCACGTGCCGGCGGCCGGGCAGAGCGCAGTGTTGCCGGAGACGAGGCGGCTGGCGCCGAAGTCGGCGATCTTGACCTCGCCGCCGCGGCCGACGAGAAGGTTGGACGGCTTGACGTCGCCGTGCACGATGCCGAGGCGGTGCAGGTGGCGCAGGCCGCGGAGCACGCACCGCGCGACGCCCGCGATGGCGTGCTCCGGGAGGCGGCGGCCGTGGCGCCGGAGAACGTCGCCGAGGGAGCCGTCGGGGACGTACTCGAGGACGAGGCACAGGAGCTGGACGCCGGACGCGGGGTCTCCGGGGAAGACGCCGTGGAGGCGGGCGACGTGCGGGTGGTCCGCCACGCGGAGGTGCACCTCGGCCTCGCGGAGCGCGGCGTCGCCGTCGTCGCGCAGCGCCTTGACCGCGAGCACGGCGCCCGTGCGGCGGTGCCGCGCCTTGTAGACCGTGCCGCCGGAGCCGTGGCCGAGGACGGCCATCCTCTCAAGCTCGGCGAGGCTGTCGATGACCGGGCCGGGCGAGCCGGGCGGCGTGGACGGCAGGCCGCCGAACGGATGCTCCTTGTGCAAGAACGGCGGCGAGGCTGGTGGCAGCACGGAGAGCCTGAGGTGCCTGCGTTCTCGCAGCCTCGCCGTCCCCAGCGCCATTGCCATGGCCAAGGTCAGTCCAATTGATGGGAGGAGAGCAGCTGCTGATGTGCGCGTTTACCCGGAGTCCGGAGAGGGGAGTCATAAATTAGGCGAGCGCTGTAACGGATTACCTACCACTCCCCCGTCATGCAGGGAAATCTCTCGCCTCTCAGGCTCTGAGGCGTAACGGAAATTGCTGGGATTACGGAGAGGAGGTGTCGAGCAGCTCCACAGCAGCTCAGAAATAGAAGACTCTACCAGTATCGCTAAACACAATGAGTGGCAAATATTTAACGAAAACTACAATCAAAACACAATGAGTGCAAATATGAAATGAAAGGTATAATTAAAAATGCAAAAGTAATATGTTACTCCTATGTTTCAAATCAAATTTGTTATTGATCTTTTTTTTTTGGCGAGTAAAGAGAATATTGAGTTTCAAAGGCGAAGAAAAATCAGGTTACGTATGTACATTGCCATTTAGTAACAGAGCTCATAATAGTGTATCCCATCACATAATTAGCCATTTCCCGGTAAGAGAAGAAGTGGACACGGTTCATCTGAAAAATATTTAGACAACAAGAAGTGATACGGAAAGGGTAATTTCTTTTTGGGAGAAAAGAGCAAAAAAATGATGTAGCCGTTTCTGTGGTTGAGAGTGGTTCCTAATAATTCCTATCTGTCGTTACCATGACCCCCGGGTACCCTCATGACCAGCAGGGCCGAGTAGCCTGACAAGGGTAGTCGGTCCGGCCCAGAGGAAACCGAATAGCCCATGACTCTAAAAGGCAGGTGCGGCTAGTCGGCAGGATAAATCAGGACTCTTGTCTTGTACTCCAAGTAATTCCGAGTTGTAACCGACTAGGATACTTTCCATGTAACCCTGATCCCCCGGATATATAAGGCGGGCAGGGGCTCCATCTAAAGACAACCAATACAATACCACAACATACAGGACGTAGGGTTATTATCCTCCGGGAGGCCCGAACCTGTCTAAATCTTGTGTCTCGTATTCACCATCGTATTCTTGGTTCCTTCGCTACCCATTATAATCTATCGAGGCCCTAAAACCTCGACAGTGGCGCGCCAGGTAGGGGGAGCGTCGGGATCCTGTTCGTCGAGTACGATGGATCGCTTCATCAACAACTTCGCTCCAGGCACTCGGATCCGCTTCGGGAGCCTGGAGTTCGTCGCCGACATCACCAGCAATCTCGCCCTCGCCGACTCGCCGAGTCACGAGGTTGAGATCGAGCCGGACTCTACTCTCGCCGAGTTGGAGCTCGGCTTCTCCAGACTCCGGGTCAGATCCTACTCGGACTACTCGCTAGCCGAGATCCGGTCTGCCCTGGACAACGTTCGTCTTCACCCTGTCCAGCCGAGTTATACAACTCAGCCTCCTGGTATGTTCCCTTACGGTTTCAACAACGCATCTGCTATCTGCCAACGGGACATGCAGGATCTGCTAGCGGCTCCAGGCGACGAGTCCTTCAATCTGGTGGCTTGTCTCCAAGACAGCCAGTCAGATCTCGACTCCCTGCACCACATCCTGGAGCAAGAAGCTGGTTACTGTTCCGGCGGCTCATCATCGCCGGAGCGGTACGAGTGTTTTGCCCTCCTCCAGGAGCAGAACGACGGAGAGCTGCCTCCACCACCACCACTTCCGGCTCATCTTCCGCCTCCGCCACCGCCTCTTCCAGGGGCAGACGCCGTCGCTCCTACACCAACAACAGCGGCGGCGATCGCCGACGCGGCGGCGGTCACTACACCAGTCGGTGCCGGCTTCGCCGAGTCGTCAGCGGCTGGTGCACGCCGGACCCTTCAAGAGCAGCGCAACCGTGCTGGCCACCTCTCCACCATCCCGGAGGGAGAAGACGTACCTCAAGACGCCCATGACGCCAGCCGGCCTCACCGACGGAGACAACCGACTCAGCGCAGTCTTTTTGTCGACGTCAACGGCCTCCAAGCATTCAGGACCCCTGAACAGAACATGGTGGCCAATCGCACCATCCTCGATGAAGTTGAGGTTGCGATGCGTGACCCCCGAGTCACCACAGATGCCCTTGCGGCCCTCATCCAGCGAGCCAAAGGATATGCCGAGGCAGCAGCTCTGCAGAAGAGTTACTCCTCTGCCCGAACGGCCAGCTCATCTTCGTCCAACAGACGCGGCCGTCGCTCTCATACCCACTCTCGGGATCGCGACCGTCCTCGGCAGCCGACTCCGGCCATCGCCGACCGCCCGACTGGTCAGCGTTCCCCTGACAGGGTAGACCCGGCCAACCGTCCCACGGACGTCAACAGACAGGCCAACCCATGGCCCGACTATGATGCACGGCGCCACATCGAGTCTATGCGCCGTGAGAGACGTGAAGACCAGGAACGTGCCCGACGGGATGACTGGGATCGCTTCGGTGTGGGATCCCCACATCGGCGCAACTCGCCCAGGCGCTCACGCTCTCCCCGAAGACCCTCGAGATCTCCACCACGACGCGGCTCGCCTGAACGCCACCGTTCTCCGCGCCGTCCGTCAAGGTCTCCTCCGAGACGTGCTCCTCCACGGCGGACTCCTCCAGGCGGGTCACCACCGCCGTCACCGCCCCGAGCAAACCAGAACCAGGAAGACGACCGCGATCGCCGCCGTGATGGCGACAGGCGTCGCGATGATGACAGGCGTCGCAACGACGACAGGCGTCATGAAGACGACAGACGTCAACATGACGACAGGCGCCGTGACGAAGAACGGCGTCACCACGACGACTACCGGCGTGACCGTGACGACGACCGTCGCCGCACTCCTCCTCGCCGCGACAACGATCGTCACCACGACCGCCACTTCGATCGGCCCGAACACCCCGGTGTTCCCCCGAGAGATCACAACTTCGACGGAGATCCATCTTCAATAGATGGCCTTCGCTCGTTCACTCGACGTCTCCGCAACTCGGCACGCTTCCCCGAGTCAATGCGCTTGACAAACATCGAGAAATACGACGGCAAGACTGACCCAGCTGAGTGGCTTGAGTCCTACGCGCTCGCCGTCAAAATTGCGGGTGGCGACAGAGCTGTCATGGCCTGTTACCTCCCCCTCATGCTGTCATCTCCACTTCGGCGTTGGTTAACCAACCTTCCTGCCGAGTCAATCGACTCCTGGGATCAACTCACCCGCACAGTCATTGACACTTATCGGCCAACTGCTGACCGACCTGCAAAGAGCAGAGACCTCAAACAGGTCAAACAACGGGACAACGAGTCCCTCCGGGATTTCATTCAACGCTTCTCTCGGAAGAAGAATGAGATTCCAAGCGTGTCGGACTCCGAGGTGATCGCAGCTTTCATCGAAGGATGCACCGACCGTAACCTCGTCCACCGACTCGGCCAGGAGTACCCGGCCACTGTCCGAGAGATGCTGGCGCTCGCCGACCAGTTTGCAGCTGGCAACGAGCTTTGCGCCGAGCAGAACCGCGACGCGTACCGCCAACGGCAAGACAAGGGCAAGTCCAAGGAGAACGACAACTCGGGCTCCAAAGACAAGAAGCGCAAGGGTGACAACATGGTCGCCCTCGCCGACAAGTCCAAGTTCAGGAAACAACAGCGTGGCCCCAGGGCGCCGGCCAACTACGAGCAAATGCTCGACGAACCCTGCATCTTCCATGGCGGACCGTCAGCTACTCACAAGCTCCGCGACTGTATGCGCCTCAAAGGCCTCATGACATACACGTCCAAGAAGCAAGAAGAGCCCAAGAAGCCGGAGGACGACAAGGACCAGGACGACTACCGCGAGCCCAAAGCTGTCCTTCACATCTTCGGTGGCCCTGACGCGTACGAGTCAAAGAGGAAGCAGAAGCTGACCTTCCGAGAAGTCAACGCTGTCACGGTCGACGCTCCTCACTACCTCCCATGGTCAGAAGTGCCCATCACTTTTGATCGCAATGACCACCCCGACTTCATCGCCAAGCCGGGTCGGTACCCACTGATCCTCTCGCCCATCATTGATGAGGTCCGACTCAGCAAGGTCTTCATCGATGGCGGTAGCGCTCTCAACATCCTCTTCGTCAAGACACTTGACAAGATGAAGATACCGAGGTCGAGCATCCAGCCGAGTAACTCTCCCTTCCATGGTGTTATTCCCGGCCGCTCTGCTCTTCCACTCGGCCAGATCTCCCTGCAAGTTACCTTCGGCGACGCCAACAACTATCGCAAGGAGTATGTCTGCTTTCAAGTCGCTGACTTCGAGTCGGCGTACCATGCCATCATCGGCCGGCCAGGGTTGGCCAAGTTTATGGCTATTCCGAACTACACCTACCTAGTTCTGAAGATGCCAGCTCCTAAGGGAGTCCTCACGCTCCGGGCAGACGTCAAGCAATCCTATGCTTGCGAGACCGAGAGCCTTGAGCTTGCTCAGCTCCAAGAAGCTGCAGAAGGCAAGTCCATGCTGGAGATCGAGGAAGACGCTGCTCAAGACGATGACCTCGCTCCGCAGAAGAAGCAGTACAAGCTCCGGGTCAAGCACCTTGACCCCGAGATCAAGAAGATCACACTGGACCCGGCTGAGCCGTCCAAGACGGCCAACATCGGGACCGACCTGGACGACAAATAGGAACTCGCGCTCGTCAAGTTTCTTCGGGAAAACCGGGACATTTTCGCCTGGAAACCCTCCGACATGCCTGGTATTCCCAGGAATCTTGCCGAGCACGCTCTACGTGTCGACCCGACAGCCAAACCATCAAGCAAAGGCTTCGTCGCTTTACCCCGGATCGTCGGGAGGCCATTAGGGCTGATGTAACAAAACTGTTAGCCGCTGGTTTCATCAAGGAGGTCTTCTACCCCGACTGGTTGGCTAACCCCGTTCTTGTTCAGAAAAAGAATAAGCAGTGGCGCATGTGCGTCGATTACACAGATCTCAATAGGTTTTGTCCGAAAGATCCTTTCGGGCTCCCTAGGATTGATCAAGTTGTAGACTCTACTGCCGGTTGTCAATTATTAAGTTTTCTTGATTGTTACTCCGGCTACCATCAGATCCGACTCAAAGAGGAGGATTGTCTCAAAACTTCTTTCATTACTCCTTTCGGCGCTTATTGTTATCTAACAATGCCTTTCGGCCTTAAGAACGCTGCAGCAACGTATCAGCGTTGCATCCAGAAGTGTCTGGAAAGCCTTCTTAAGAAGCGGAAAGTCGAGGCTTACATCGACGACGTGGTCATCAAGACCAAAAATAAGGACGACCTTATTGACGACATCCGAGCTACGTTTGATTGCTTACGCAATTTCAGCATGAAGCTCAACCCGGACAAGTGCGTGTTTGGCGTACCCTCTGGCAAACTACTCGGGTATATCCTCACCCACCGTGGAATTGAGGCTAACCCAGAAAAAGTCGAAACAATCCTGAAGATGCCAATCCCGAAGTGTCAGCGAGACGTTCAGAAGCTCTCGGGATGCATGGCAGCCCTCAGCCGTTTCATCTCACGACTCGGCGAGAAGGGCCTACCGTTTTTCAAGCTACTCAAGAAGCAAGACAAGTTCGTGTGGGACGAGGAAGCTCAAAAAGCTTTCGTTCAGCTTAAAGAGTTTCTTAGCTCACCCCCCACATTGGTTCCTCCGGAGCCAACAGAACCTCTTCTCCTCTACATCGCAGCCACCACTCATGTGGTCAGCGCCGCCCTTGTAGTTGAGAGACAAGAGCCGGGCCAGATACAGAAAGTTCAGCGCCCAGTTTATTTCGTCAGCGAGGTGCTGACCAAATCCAAGATCGGATATTCCCATATCCAGAAGATCGTCTACGGCCTGCTCATGGCATCACGCAAGCTGATTCACTACTTCCAAGACCACCCGATCATCGTGGTGACGTCTTATGGCCTCGGCGAGATTCTGCATAACCGGCAATCCACCGGCAAAATATCAAAATGGGCCATCGAGCTGAGTACCTACAATCTCACCTTTAAGCCACAAACGGCTATTAAGGCTAAAGCTCTGGCCGACTTCGTTGCTGAGTACACAGAAACACAGGTCCCTCCCGAGCCCGAGAAGTTTGAAGAGTGGGTCATGTACTTTGATGGTTCTCTTCAACTCTCAGGCGCCGGCGCTGGCATCCTACTCGTCTCCCCTCGTGGTGATGAATTGAGTTATGTACTACAGCTACACTTCAAGGCTTCCAACAACGCGGCCGAGTACGAAGCACTCCTACACGGCCTACGCATTGCCGTGTCACTCGGCATCAAGCATCTTATCGTGCGAGGCGATTCTCAACTCGTCATCAACCAGCTGAAGAAAGAGTGGTCCTGTGTCCATGAAGACATGATCGCATATGTCCAAGCAGCCAGCAAGCTTGAGGAAAAGTTCGATGGTCTGGATTATTTCCACATCCACCGTGACTTCAACAAAAAAGCTGACATGCTGGCCAACCTGGGCTCCAGCAGAAGCGTCGTACCATCCGGCGTTTTCATGGAAATCGTCTCTGCACCCTTCATCAAAAAGGAGCAACCCGGCCCTCAACCGGCCGAGTCACTGCAGCCGCGGCCTGACGCTTTAGAAGCCATGGTCGTAGACAACCCCGGGACCCCGGAAGAAGAAGACTGGCGAGTTCCCTACATCGACTTCATTGTACATGGCAAGCTCCCGGACAAGAAGGAAGACTTCGAAGCCATCCACAGAAAGAGCAAGTCATACAAGGTCGTTGACGGGCAACTCCTCCGAAAAAGCGCCGACAGAAGAGACATCATAGGACTCGGCGTCTACATGAAATGCATTACTCGGAAAGAAGGCCAGCAACTTCTCCAGGACATTCACTCGGGCGTTTGCGGCAATCACGCAGCATCTCGTTCCCTCGTCGGAAAAGCCTATCGCCAAGGCTTCTTCTGGCCCACAGCCGTCACTGATGCTGAGCATATCGTTCGCACCTGTGAAGGTTGTCAGTTTTACGCACGGCAGGTACACATGCCGGCTCAAGCCCTCCAGACCATACCTCCGACCTGGCCGTTTGCTGTCTGGGGGCTTGACATGGTTGGCCCTCTCACGAAGGCCAAAGGTGGATTCACTCATCTACTTGTCATGGTGGACAAGTTCACCAAGTGGATTGAGGCTGTACCCATTCGCGACCAGACAGCTGGTCGTACAGTCCAGTTCATCCGCGACATCATCTTCAGGTTTGGCGTGCCTAACAGGATCATTACCGACAACGGCACCAACTTCAAGAACAAGGAGGTCGCCGCCTTGTGCGACGACGTCGGCATCAAGCTTTGCCACGCCTCTGCGTACCACCCCGAGAGCAATGGATCTGTTGAACGAGCCAACGGCATGGTTCTCCAAGGACTTAAACCACGTCTCTTCAACAGGCTCAAATCATATGCTTCCCGGTGGGTCGACGAGTTACCTTCCGTCCTCTGGGCGCTTCGGACAACTCCCACTCGACCCATGGGACAAACGCCATTTTTTCTCGTCTACGGCGCCGAAGCAGTTCTTCCCTCTGAACTCGAGTATGGCTCTCCGCGAGTCACGGCATACCAGGCCGCGTCATCAGAAGATCAGCGCCTGCAGTCCATCGATCAGCTCGAGGAGATGAGGGATGACGCGCGGAGGAAGTCGGCGAGATACCTCCAAGCACTACGGCGCTATCACCAGCGCCGGGTACGTGACCGGGCTTTTCAGGCCGGGGATTTAGTACTCAAGAAGATCCAGACGACAGACGGCCGACACAAGCTGTCGCCTATCTGGGAAGGACCATTTATCGTCCACGAAGTCACTCGTCCTGGATCGTATCGCCTGCGGCGTGAGAGCGGAGAACTCCTTCCAAATACGTGGAACATAACTCAGCTACGTCGCTTCTTTGTTTAATTTTTATATTATATTGTAACTACCTTGTGTATCTCATCGCAATAAAGTGCCTTTTTCCTCCCTACAAGTTTTTCTTGACTCTGTAACCAGTAACAGCCTTACTGCTTACAGAGCCAGGGGGCTAAATATCACTCATAATTAACGAGTTATGTCACGAGTTCTTCTGGCCGACTAAGTAAGCCTTGTCTGTCCTGATTGTGAAGCTCCACCGAGAGTGCATAAACATAAGGCGACAACTGGTCTCTGAAAACAGTCCAAAGAGACTCGTCCGACTGTCACTCACCTTTAATTTCTTGACTTACGTCAATCTCATAGATCCCCGAGTTAAGATGGTTGCTCTGATTGTGAAGCTCAAACGTTAACGCCATCGCCCGAACGTGTCTGCCGACTCACAGTCCAACACTACTCGGCTGGCTGACAACACTGAGTGCATAAACATAAGACGCCATTCTTTTCTTGAGATCGAACGAGAGCGGCTGAGCCGACTCAACAAAATATCATATTCACAAAGGACCCATAGGTTCGTTTGTCGATTATCATATATTCCTACTTATGTACATTATATTGTATCTTTACAGGAGTTTCACTCGGTCCAGCCTCAGGGTGACAGAGAGAGATCCTTTACCAGTTCTTCACCACACCTTGTGGCTTCATTCATCAGCTCCAGTGCCTTCTCTTGAGTAGTCCCAAGGGCAAACCCTTGCTGCAAGCTCGACAGGTCCATCAACGGGAAGTGCGACTTGACCACACTCAGGGTATGGCGAGAAGCAGTTTCTGCCAGTTGCTTGCAGTGAGCCTTCATGGCCCGTGGCACCTGACTCAGCGTCTCAGCCACGGAACCCTTAGGTCTGTCTTCAAGATCAGGCCACACGTACTGGAACACTTCATTTGAACTCTGGTACAGGGCCGCATTTTCAGTCTTCAAGGTGCCGAGCTCACCTGCAGGACTACAATAAGTCGGATTCTCCCGGCTAAACAGCAACAGGTTTTTTGCAAAGTATGGAGACACTTACCTTTGAGTTCTGCCTCCAACTTTGCTAACCTATCTGACTCGGACTTGAGTGCAGCTGATTCAGATTGTAGCCGGTCTCGTTCCTCAACGATGGCCTGCGTCTCCTTCTGTCTCTCGGCCGCTTGAGCTCTCAGCTCCTCAAGTTTGCCTCTCAGCAGTGGCTCATTCTTCCTCAAAGAAGCCAGCTCCTCTATGTCCGCCTGAGTCATCTTGGGTTGGGCTGGAAACAACATCAAACGTCTGTCAGAAACATCAAGGACAAACATGACAGTTTTTGACTCGACTTATACCGGCTATGGTCTCCTCGAGTGTCGCGTTCTCCTCCTTGAGTGCGGCCAGCTGAAGATTCAGCTGATCAATGCTGTCTTGTTGGCTGCCTATCAGTGCACTCTTGCTTGCTAAAGCATTATACACTGACTCGGCGGCTGGATTCAGCACCTTCAAGAACTTCGTCTTGGCCTTGTTGGCGTCAGTAATTTTCTGACAAGAACCGGATGCAATTAGCATTCTACTTATGGGTTGACGGAAAGCACCAGAACGTAACTTACTCGCTGAAGTTCCATCATGTCGAACATCATGCCCTCCAGCGTGTCTTGTTGCTCTTCCTCTTCCTTCTCGTTGATCTCCACTTGAGTTCCTTTGAAGTTGAAAGAAAAGGAGCCCTTAGGAGTTCTCCTCTCAAAGCTGTACTGGCCCCTCTGGACCTCTTCTTCTGGAGATGAAGGGGGATGACTCGGACCGGTGACAAGCTGAGTCTCAGGTTCTGTAGCAACCGACTTAGGGTCTGCTATGGATTGCTGTTGACTCGGGCCCTGTGTCCCCTCAGCCTGCTGAGGAGTTGACTCGCTTGCCGGAGCCTTCTGCTGCACCACTGCTTGAGTGTCTTCAGTCGCGGGGGCTTGTGGCGTTGAAATAGTCTCCTCGACCGACTTGTCACTCGGTGCCGCAGTATCAGTTTTCTCTACAGGCAGCGTCTGAGATGGAGGGCTGCAAAAGCCATCAACATAATAGTCATTATCACATTGCCGATATTCGTCAACATTGCTGAGTATATCAATACTTACACGTCAGATACCCGGATTCTGATCACGGGCTGCTTCTTCTTCTTATGTATCTCCTTCGGAGGTGACAGCGGAGGAGGAGGAGACACATTGCCTTCATGGCTCGCTGTCGTGTCCTTCTCAGGATTTGGCGCTTCAGTACCACCAGCATCAGCTGAACCAGAGACGACCGAGACATTTTCTGTTTCCATGGGAATCACACCCCCACCGCCAGTCGGCGCAACTTCAGGAATGACGTCCGAATGACTCGGAGCGGCTTCCTGCAAGTAAACAAGAACCCTTAGTGGTGAATAATGCGCATAAAAGAAAGTTCTATATGCACACTGAGTACTTTTTCTACTCTTTGGGGATATAACCCTGGACGCCGGACCTGATCCTTGGTCTTCTTGACCTTTTTGGGTTCTGGCTCCGCCAGTTTCTCAGGCGACTTGCTCCTCCCTGTCGATGGGTTGAGAGCCTCGCCCTCACTCTCAGAGCTGGAGAGAATTAAAGCTCTCTTCCTCTTCTGAGAGGCTCCATCTCTCGGCGGTCGCTCGCCTTGAGAAGACTGACCTGCAGCATGCTCCAAGCCCAAACGACGAGCGTCACGGTCCTGGTTGGTTTTGCTTCGCCGTTCTCGGGAACGAAGTGACTCACCGGCTGGGTTGGGCGTGGGCTCCTTCGGAATGTCGGACTCGGCAGCCGAGTTCCCTTCATTCTCGGGGACTTCTTCGTCATCTGCCCTTCTGTCACTCTCCGCTGCTTCATCATCCGAGTCAGGAAGTGAAGCGAAAAGGGCGCTTAGGTCACTGTCCGTCTTATCGTCCTCGGCTAAGACCAAATCTTGGTCCCTTGCCGGCAGGGCTCTCAAAGAGCCGTCATCGTTTACAGGGGGCTCCAGTCCTCGACTCTTGTACCTCTCCATTTCCTGCACAAGGAAAGAGAAGGATAGTATTTAGCTATTATGCTAAGCTGTGTATCTCAATATTAAGCTCGGCAGAATCACTTACCGCAGGTCTGGGGATCTTCCTCCAGTAACCTACCCATTGCATTGATCCATCTGGCTTCAACATGGTTACATTGCAGTTGGCGGTGAAGAATTCTTGACCTCGAGCCATCACTCGGAACCTCTGCGCTTCCTGATATCCTCCAGGGATAGGTTCTTGATCCTTGTCTCCTGGACCCTTCCAGGTCCAAGCAGGTCGAACCCTTGCCTTCAAAGGCTGAAACTTTCTGATGCAAAAGTTGATGGCGATAGCTGGACCAGTGACTCCAAAGTCAGGGGTCTTCAGTTCAGCAATAGTCCTTACTAAGGCATCCAACTCGGACGTCATGTCCTTCTCTGGCTTACTCTTCCAGATTGAGTTATAAGTCGGAGCCTTGCCAACAAACTTCGGCAGAGCTGGTATAACATTAGCACAGTAAAACCATTCATGGTGCCAGCCCTTGTTTGAGGTCCGCAACTCGTAGTCAAAGAATCTGTCCTTCCTGCGGAGTTGAATCCCAGCTCCCCCAACGGTGGCTGGGCTATCGGCTGATGGATGCGGCTTCAGGAAGAACAGATGCCTGAACAAGTCAAAATGGGGCTCAATCCCCAGATATACCTCGCACAATGTCACAAACATTGACAAGTGCAGGATCCCATTTGGATTCAGATGGCATAATTCAATGCCGTAGAAGAAAAGCAGCGATCTCAAGAATCTGCTCGTTGGCAACCCCAATCCACGGCGAAAGAATGATTCAAAGACAACTGTTTCACCTGGACCAGGGGACGGGTAGATTTCACCTTCTGCTGCTCTCCACCCGATGATTTCCTTTGGCGGAAGCAGACCCAAATCCACCAAGGTTTGGAGCCGGGTGTCCGTGGTAACGGATTGTGGCCACGCGACTGCATACTCCTCTTCGGCGACAACTTCTGCACCCGCACTTCTGGCGGCCACGACCATAGCATCTGCAGCACCTCTCCCTTGCTCTCCGGCCACATTTCCTCCACCCGCACTGCTTGTGCCGGTGACTGGAGCGGCGGTACGCTTTACGCGCGCCATTTCAGTACTCTTCATGGATTGATTTGGTGTTGGGGATTGAGGGATCTGAGGATTGGAATGCGATTGCAATGTGAAATGGTTTAACGGCGGCGAGGCAGTTCCTTTTATTTCCAAACTGAATACGCCTCCACGGCTGAGATTTACCTTATCTTGCCTCTACGGTTCAGATCAAGCCTAACCGTTTGGCTTCCCCGGTACGGAACCTCGTTAGGGTTTCTGAACGCGGGAAAACTGGCGCCCCTTCGACTACTCGGGCGTGACTACTCGGCCAGTCTCTTTGATTGACTCGGCCGATATCTACAAATCAAGTTCAGTCGGCAAAAGATCATTTTCGGCACGCATGAATGCTGGAGTCTCTTATTCCACTGAACAGGATGAGTTACAATGCACAACAAGAACTGATGCAAGAACTACAACACGACAACAAGAATACAACACAAGATGCAGACATGCGACTCCTCTTCGGGCACCATCCGCAGCAGACCTCCCCTGGATCTGGGCGCCCGGCATCTTCCCCGCGCTCCCTTGCGGCTTCACCCTCCACGACGGCTCCTGGTGCGGTCCGCCACACGCGATGGCTTGTCCAGGCGGTCATGCCGACCCGGTGGCCACCTCCGGCGGTTCTCACCGTCCTCCTCATCCGAGGAGGTGATGACGATGAGTTCTGGCAACGCCGGCGCCGTTGGTGGAGGCGGCATCATCGCCAGCGGTGGTGCGCCGTACGGCACCAGATCCATCACCGGCGGCATCTCTACCGGCGGCGGCAGCAATAGCAGCTCGGGGGCTGCTGGTGGAGGGGGGATTGGCTCTCCAGGTGGTGCTGGCGCGGAGGAGGAACCTCTCTTGCTCACTTTCTTGCCTGCCATGGTGGTAGGCTCGCGATTGCTCCAATCCAGTTGCGGTCTTTTTAAGGCCGAGGCGCTGGAATCCGGATGGTCACGGGGTGCCTGACGATTGCGGTGCTGCGCCTGAAAAAGCAAACTGGTCATATTCCCTCTGTGGCGTGAAGACAATACTGATGGAATCGATTCGGTTACACAGTGTTCTTGTGACTCGGTGGATAAGCTCCGGCTGACTCGGAAACTGTGGCACTTAATCCTCCCTCTCATCACTCGGTAATGATGTGTGGAGTTGATTTCTGCCTACATACTTTTTTTTCACACAATGATTTTTTTTCCTTGGAGTCTGTATATAATTATTCTAATTATACACAGACTCGGGGGCTAGTCCATATGGACTCACTTGCGTGAGTCCAACAAATCTGCTCGGCTGTTTATCAGTCAGGCTTTTTTGGCTTTGCTTTTTATGTTCCAGCTTTTCTAGTCTCTTTTGAGTCTGTATATGATTGTTCCAATTATCCACAGACTCGGGGGCTAGTCCATATGGACTCACTTGCGTGAGTTCCATTATATTATTTGGCTTTATGCTAGGCACACGGGTTGCTTCGTCCTTGACTTTTTGTCGGATGATTACCTAGAAATTTCCTCATCCTTTTCTCAATTGTTTTCGTTGAGAAAATGCTTGCGGGCTACGTCTGAATCATCAGATAGACATACGGGTTGTAATCATCCTCGGCTGAGCTGAGATAGATGGACCCAGACTACTAGTCCGGAATGACAAGTTCTTGGCTAAGACTCACCTTGATCGATTGTTTAAGCAGTTCTGTGCACATGAGATCGGGAGTTCAGCGTCTAATAGATGCAATTTTTCGTCACATCTATATGATGCTCTTATTCACTCGGACCAGGACAGTATATCTTGGTTCATGCTTGCTCTGAGTTTCTGTCCAATTCTATGAATTACACAGTAACTCGGGGGCTACATCTATATGATGCACTTACGTGCATTCATCATTTGATTTGTTAGCATGCTTTTACAGCCCTAGCTGACCGAGTCAGATGCTGCATTTCATTCACTAATTCCTTTATGGATCTAGTTAGTTCTAAGAACTGACTTTTTATATAAATTCCTTTATGGATCTCTTATGAACCTGCAACCGACTGCGTCGGCCATTATTTTTCCGATTCATTCAATTCTCTGACTCAGTTCAGTATTGGGTGTCCATCGCTAACATGCCTAATTCAAGGCCCTGCTGCCCCTGAGTCACTCGGGGCCAGGTATCTCAATTTACAACAGGCTTGATTCAGGTGAAGTCCTTTTTAATTCATCAGTCAACCTGAAGATTCACTCGTACATGGAGAGGAGCCTAGTTGGGAAGCAATCAGGATCAATCAAAAAGCACTTAGGGGCTACTGTCGTTACCATGACCCCCGGGTACCCTCATGACCAGCAGGGCCGAGTAGCCTGACAAGGGTAGTCGGTCCGGCCCAGAGGAAACCGAATAGCCCATGACTCTAAAAGGCAGGTGCGGCTAGTCGGCAGGATAAATCAGGACTCTTGTCTTGTACTCCAAGTAATTCCGAGTTGTAACCGACTAGGATACTTTCCATGTAACCCTGATCCCCCGGATATATAAGGCGGGCAGGGGCTCCATCTAAAGACAACCAATACAATACCACAACATACAGGACGTAGGGTTATTATCCTCCGGGAGGCCCGAACCTGTCTAAATCTTGTGTCTCGTATTCGCCATCGTATTCTTAGTTCTTTCGCTACCCATTATAATCTATCGAGGCCTAAAACCTCGACACTATCCCCAAACTCACCCATGTCAGTCTCGCGGAGTTGCAAGGAACTTCTTCTGTTGCGATGCTGAAAGCTGTACCGCCGCGATTCCTCGTCTCTCCGGAGCCCGGGGGATGGCGCCAGCGAGCCCGCCGAAGATTGACGCCGCAGGTTTCGGCGGCGCTCATGACCAACCCTGCTTACTTCGAGGTGGGCAGATACCTGGGTGGCTATGGCTTCATGAACATTACAAGGTCAGATTTCTGAATCTCGCTTGATTCCATTTCCATTTTGATATGGTTAAATTCCGATTTGGTTCGAAAATTGGAAATTTTAGCAGTTTTTTAGTTGATTGGGTTCCAGCTGAAATTGCTTGGGTGATGATTTGACGAAAGAGGTCTTTCGAAAAAAAAAAAGATGATTTGGCAAAAGAATCCATGATTGGGCTTACCTTTTTCCTTCTGTCCCTACGGCTCGGGAGATTTAATTGATCAGCAGTTTCACACGAGTGGATTCCTTGTGATAACATTCTAGAACTGAAACACGTCTCTCGGGGGTGGAGAAAATGTTAAAGGGAGTTGAAGATGTACCTTCATGTGTTTTCACTGATGTTTCTGATTTCTGATTTCCACATAACTTATATTACCGATAAAAGGAATAATTTCCAGAAAGGTTAGTACAATGTGATGATGTAATGATGCTACATTCAATATACTTGTTGCATAGTACATTACAACCTTCCATTCATTTATGTTCAGAGATGTTAAAAAGGTAACATGATGTTTCCCTCAAAAAAAAAAGGTCACAGGATGCTTTGCGAGTTGCGACTTGCTTCTGCATATACTTTGTTTATTGTGCTACAATCATAAAAGGAAGGTCTTTGTTTCTGTTCTTTTTAAACGACTTTTTCTGCATATACTTTGTTTATTGTCCTTGTTTATGTTGAATAATCACATTTTTCTGACTTCCTGTCACATGAAACAGTTACTCATCTTCTCAATTTGGACAACCGTCAAAAGCTGATGGTATTGAAGAACTTGAACTTGGATATTCAGCAGAAGAGATTGAGCGATTAAGCGTCCAAGATGTTGGAGAAGGAGAAGTGAATATTAAGTTATTTCCTTCTAATTCATATGCCTTTTTCCCCCCTTGGCACATAGCTGAGGTGTTCATATAATAATTTTGTGAAGGCAGAGTACTTATTATCGGTATATCATGGCCTGCTTCCAGACTTTACGAGGGAAGAGTTGTTCAAGGTCCGTTGAGGGGTACAAAGACTGTATTTAAGGTATGTTCACTAATAATCACATGTCATTTTATAGTAATGAGCGGATAGTTTGTTTTGTAATCTTTGATAAACTGTACTACTTGTTAATAGTAAAACTAAAAGGCAGTATACATGACACGCGTTAATAATCGAAATGGTGTGGTCGTTAATTCAACAGTGTCTTGAAATGATGATTTTATAGCAGGGCACCACTTTTCAATTTGGTTGCGTTGTATGGTAGTTACCTTTCTATGTCATAGATAGATGAATACATTGACCATCTATTGTGCTAAGACATAGGATTTGAAACAAAGGTATACCCTGGAGCCCGTGCTGGTGCTTCTGAAGCTGATCTGATGGCACTGAATGAGCTAAGGACTCATTCTTT
This sequence comes from Eragrostis nindensis, assembly GCA_012490785.1. Lineage (NCBI taxonomy): Eukaryota > Viridiplantae > Streptophyta > Magnoliopsida > Poales > Poaceae > Eragrostis > Eragrostis nindensis. The sequence continues at coordinate 61,545 of JAAXCT010001620.1, read as the reverse complement.
TCTTCAGGTTAGAAAGCATCTAACAGAAACTGACGATTATGTTAGATGCGAGATTAACAATATTATTTCCCCCCTTGGCTCTACTTTCAGAGTGACCGTAGGGACATCTGCGAGAACATTCAATTTCTTTTAGGGGCCTTTGAGACAGCGACCGGAGAGCAGGTTTACTAAATAGTTTTTTGTGTTCATGCTCCCCAAACAATGCGTGAGATATTGAGACAGCTTTATAACAGTGGCTTGCTTTCCGGGATGATGGGAGATATAGTGCTGCTGACTATGCGAAATTTACCAGTGAAAGGCAATCGAAGGATTCTGGAGACCTGCCATTCTGGAACCCTTTCAGTCGAGCATACAAATTGGAATTAAGGAGATACTTTGTTCTTAGGCTCCTTAATGGAGCTATGTGTGGCCTTGTCCACATGCACAATCATGATAGACTGCATCAAAGCCTTGGACCTTCTTCTGTTGTTCTCAAGTATGCTGTGTACATTCTTTAGATTTCATTCTGCAGTGTATTGCTTATATTCATCTAACCACTGATGAGTGTAATTTCTGTTTCATAGCACAGTGATGGAAAACGAGGGACGCTATTTAATTCCAAGGCTGCGAGATTTGGCATTTTCTGTAGATATTGGGTATGTCTCATGGTATAATTAATGTTTATCCCCTTCCTACCCGTGTTTAATTTTAGTGAGATGATCTCTTAGAAAACATACACTTTCAATGTGACAGGTATTCATCTGCTGGGGCTGGAGCGTTGTCGGATGGATTGTGGCGACGAGCATCTGCTGCTGGAGCATCCACTCCTTTGGAGAAGCGAGCCTTTGGAATAGCTGATGACATGCAAGTGTTTTAATTTTATTTACTTGCCTTTGGGAGGAAAAAAAAAAAGGAACTCTGACATTCACATGTACTGAACGAAACAGTTATGGAGCTGGTCTGCTTGTTGCGTACATGGCGTTTATTCCATTCTGCGAAGCAGGCATTATAGACGGTATCTCCTTGCAGGTAATTGAGGTCATATTTAACTTTATGTTCATGTAAGAGGAATACTATTTTCTGCAGTCCACTCAGTCACTTGCCACAATACCGATTGCTTTTGTAGAGACTTCTGGAGAGCACCTTCCGGCTTGACATCTATGCTGCAAGAGAGTATGAGTTGCTAGAAATCCATGTTCAGTGGATAGAACACATTTTTAGACCTGGCCTCTAGTCATGATATTCAGGTTGTTCACACATGCTTATTTATCCTCGCAAATCTTGTAGGTATTGCCTGGAGGATGACCGGTTAGCAGATGCAGTAAATTTCCTAGATTTAGGGGATGGCGCTGGCTGGGAGTTGCTGCAGGTTTGCCTCTGCCATGCCATAACTCATTTGTTCGTTAAACTTCTACTGCTGCAAAGCATGAGCAGTATTGCAATGGTGAACTGAAAATGCATCTACTGACCTAGGACGTATATATTCAGCAAAGATACTAACTGTGACTTATTCTTCAACAGGCAATGCTTAATCCTGATTACCGCAAGCGGCCAATTGCTGAGGCTGTACTGAACCATAGGTTTATAAGTGGGGCTGTCTTACGGAACTACTAATTACTAATCAGCAACTTTTGTTCCACCATGGAGGCTGTGAATACACAGAAATTGTAGTACTAGTTATCAAGAGGTGATACATGTCGTCAATGGACCTTGTTTCTTTCTTTCTTTCTTTCCATTGCATATCTTCTCCGGTAAATTGCTGACGTGGAAAACTCCGGCTATTTGCAAATCTCAGCTGTTCTGCTGGCACCCTAACGGGCCGTAGTGCTCGGAGGCCTTCCACACCCTCTTAAAGCACAGCGCGCAGTACTGGGTCCGGCAGCCCCGGCACATCAGGTGGTTGTCCCCCCCGCTAGCCTGTAAAATCAAATGAAAGCCGCTAGCTGATGAGTTTCCAAATCTGAGCAAGTTAAGTAGCTGGATTGCAATGGGCAATGGCGGAGGCGTCGACGTCGCTGTCGCTGCTAACCTTGGTGCGCTTGGCGCCGCAGGTCGGGCAGGGGTACCTGATCGCCCGTATCCACCCGGGCTCCGCGATCTCCACGTCCTCGTCCAAATCCGGGTGGTTGTTCATCATCCCCGGGAACCTCCCCTTGCCGACGCGCTGGAACAGCCCGCACTCCCCTTTCCTGCACGCGAACGAACGTAACGCCAAGAGTTAAACAACGAGCTGCTCGTACGTAGTAGGCGCAACAAGTGAATCAACGTTTTAACCAGTGCGTGCTCAGTGCTCACACGAAGTGCTCGTAGCCGCTGATGGCCCGGTTGCGGTAGCAGAAGAACTTGCCGCAGTTGTCGCACACCATCTTGTTGCAGCCCTCCGTCTTGGCGATGGCCATCCCGCACGATGGGCACTGCCGCGTGCTCCGGAGCACCTCGCGCAGGCTCAGCAGCTCCTCCACCTTCCTCTCCTCCCGCCGCCGCTGCTCCTCCGACATCGTGATCAGCTCACTCACCGACGGCCTCGCCAGCTGCTTCTGCCGCTCCTGCCATGTCCAGGAATTAGTCGATCTGCGAAGATTGGAAGAAAAAGAAAAACCGAGCCTTCCCCAACAATCGTCGACGACTTAATTACCAGCAGGCCGGCGAGCTTCTCTTCCGGGAGGACGCAGGCACCGCCGACGTGGCGCCGGTCCCCGCACCGCGCGCAGAAGGTGAAGAAGCACGCCGGGCACTGCGCGTCGTCGCCGGCGGCCACGCAGGCGGCGTTGCACCGGGGGCAGTAGGCCACGTCGGGCATGGTGTCGAGCGTCCTCCGCAGCGCCAGCGACTCCCACCGCGCGTACCCGTCCTCGCCGAGGAGGCGCCGCAGCGCGGACGGCGGCAGCGGGCTGCGGCACGACGTGTCCGGGCACGTCAGCCTCGTCACGCTGCCTTCCTTCACGTGGATGCTGCAGTAGGACTCCATGCACTTGACGCAGAACGAATGGTCGCAAGGGAGCTTCATGAAGTTGCTGCCTGTAAAATGTCATCGGTTTAAACACTGATCTGAATCTGATCAGTCATCAATGGATTCAAGAGAGCAACTCTCACCAGCATTTTCACCGAAACAGACTCCGCACTCATGGATGCTTCGATCGAATACTTGGACTGCTCTCTCCTCGCTGTAGTCGCGCATCCGAGGGATGGTGGAATCAAGGCTACGGCTTCTCCCGATCGCGCGTTCATCGCCGCCACTTGAGTTCGCGTCTGGACCTAGCACCAACTGATCATCCGAAGCGATGCAGGACCAGGAGGAGCTGCACAGCCAGTCCGCCCACCTGTACACCACCTCTTGCCCCGGCAGCTCTGTCCAGATCTCATCAAGAACAGTGCAGAATCTTGAGACCTCTGGCTCGTCCAGCCACTTCGCCGCGACCACGAAGCAGGGTGGACAGGTGCTTGGATACCGTCGCGGTAGCAGGCAGGTCAGCACCACGGGTGGCAAATGCTGCAGGTTGCAGGCGTACAAGAGCCGGTCGTTGTCGTCTTCTTCGTCGCTGGCTTCGGTAGCTTCGTTGGTGCAGACATTCAGGTACACTTTAATCTCGCCTTGAAGTTGATAGTGCAGGGAAATCTGATGGGAGGGGAAAACATTATGTGCATTATCTATGTTAGCAGAGATTGCACGAGATTAAGGATCACAGAGTGCTTCTGATGCGGTTCAGTTACCTGGAAAAACCGAAGGCCTTCCATGTTGTCAAAGATTACCATGTCATCTCCGTAGATGGCTTGCAGTGCCAGCACCTGAACATTAAACGCTGTTTTTAGTAACAATTGCAGTTCAAATTAGCATTCTACACACGCATGGTGACCGCGAAACACTTGCAAAAATACACACTGCATTGTTCACGGGGAGTGTCCAACTAAATTAGGATCGCACTACACACGCTGACACGCATGGTTCAAGACAGGTCAAAGCGATCGCAGCATGCAAACTTTTACCTCGTCTTCCTGTATGTGGTTGTTAACCTGAAACTGCTCCTCCGAGATCTCGTCCTCAACACGAGCCTCGGCGGCCATTGCCTTCAGCCGCGCCGCGGCCTCATCCCCTGCCACCCAGAACCCGGCACCGAACTCGTCGGCCGGCGCAGAGGACGATGATTCCCCGGACATGGTAAGTTTTATTTCGCCGCGGTACTGTGGCTTCACCTGGTGTCCGTTTTGCGCAAAGGCTCGGGTGAATTAGCCCATTGAGGAGCCTTAATGTCCAAAATAATGGCCATTAGTTTTTCCCAACTAATGGCCATTAGTTTGATCCGATGGTCTAGATCTGATCTTAAAGATCCACTACTAATGGCCATTATTTTATCAAATTGAGGGTAATATCGGAAAAAAAGAGTGGTAGACTTGTAATACGCAATAATATATAAATAAAGTCAAACACATAATCTAATTAATTCCTAATGCTTATTAATATAGTAAATAATTTGTTCATCATTATTATTTTTTTGTATGACGTGGTAGCTATCTTTTGTGACATAAAACATAAATTTTGCTTAATTATAGTGTAAATTACAAATATACCCTTGAACTAATGGCCATTAGTTTTGTCAAACTAATGGCCATTATTTTGGACAGTAAAACTCCTGTTAGCCCATTGCCTCACGCACCATGTGCTTGTAGGTTATATGTCAAAAATTCTCGAAAACAAGCTAGCAGTCACCGTGTATAATGCGAACTGCTGCAGCTTACATAGCACGTGGCTCCCAGACTCCCGTTTCGCCAGAACTTCTGGCCGATGAGCATTTGGAAATACGGGTGGGATTAGAAGATCAATTGGTACACGGTTTATATATTCTTGACTGTGTTTTCTGAGGCGATATTCAAGCTCATGAGTCCGAACGAACGCTACCTTTGGTGCTCTCGAATATTCAGGTAAATATAGTAGGCGAGGTATCATCTGAGAGTTTACCCATGGATCTTTGAGGCTTCACAATAACTGGTGTGAAATTTCGAATACAAAAGTCATGTAATGCTTCACTCGCATATCAATCAAAAGGTTTGTGCTGGCAATTCCCCGCGGGGTCAATACAAAAATTGTGAACACAAACAGCTCCATCTTCACTCTACATAATCAGTGCAATTCCCTGTTTTACAAGGGGAACTTTCTGCTCTCGACATCAACATTGCGAAATTATATGGAACCTCAACAGAAAAATTACAATGACTCCGCTGCAAGAAGCCTTTCGATTAGAGTAAAATGCCGATGTGGCAACAGACGTGGCCACATGCTCTGTATAAAGGAGATTCTGCACATCACCATTGAAATCTCTAATTAGGATCTGGATCATCTGTGTGTTGCTGACAGCCTCTTGGTCCATAGTGTTGAGAGCTGTTCAAGACCCGCTTCCTACATAATGCACAGTAGTGGCCTCGGCATCCCATGCACAATATATGATTGTTGGTGCCCCCACTGTTAATAAGAAACAACATTGCAGTGAGACGTTAGTAAACCATACACTTATTTATATGTTTTTTCAGTGCTCTTGTAAGTGGCTATGATTCATAAGTGACTAAGCGAGAATATGCAGCAAGATCCATTGAACTTTTCACACAGAAAGAAATACATCTAGAAACTATCTGCACATCTTTGGAAGTCACACAATATTTTTTTTTTTCGAACCAATGAGTCACAACTCACACAATATTATAACAAGAGTAAATTGAAACAATATACCATAACAATATGCATATCAAAGGAAAAATAAAAAGATCAACAGACATGAGAGAATACACACTAAACAAACACGAGTTGCATGAACATTGCTTTAGTGTAGCAAAGCAGAAAACATAAATAAATGCATATCGCATTCTGGGACACTAAGCAGATTTTGATGAAAGTTATCATGATCCAGATGCAAAGAGAATAGAGAATAGAGACTGTTACCTACCTTTCCATTATTTCGGCCACAGATGGGACAAGGATAAAGCCATACCAGTTCAGGCTCTAGCTCCTCAGGATCGTCGTCAGAGTCCTCATTGTCATCCCGTTCTTCGAACAGTCCATACATTCTCCCTGGGTTGAGGATTTCAAACAGCACACAATTTCCTCCCCTGGAGTAGTAACAATATTTTAGGTTCTGAGAAAAACTTCAACATGAAATGTTTGCACATGATACAAACATTACCAGAAATGGTCATATCCACTAATTGCCTGGTTACAACGATAGCAGAAGAATTTTCCACAGTTCCCACACGTCATCTTGTTGCAGCCTTGAGTTTTCGAGATAGCCATCTTACATGAGGGGCATTGCTTAGAATCACGAAGCGCTGCACAAACATTTAGCAATTCATCTATTTCCCTCTGTTCTCTCAACAATTGTTCTTCTGGCAGGGAATATTTCTGATGCCGTTCCTGTTAAAGAGTGTATTGCGTGATGACAATGTGAATGCATAGTATAGAAGAACAACATCATACAGAATAAATCTCAAATGAACCATTTATATAGCAAATTAAACATTGCAAAATACACATGCTCATTTGATCAAATAAATCATATCATTTCGTTCTTCAATCTGTCACACAAGAACATAGTTGCTGTAGAATTATGTGTCTACAACAATAATCCCTCCAGTCACCACCAAGTGATGTTATGGACAATGACACAGCCCCTAAAACCTAACTTTGCAGGGCTGGTATATCTTTTGTACTTGTATTAATGCAGCTTGGTTTAAAAAGTTTTACATGGTACCAAAAAGGGTTACTTGATTTTGCTAGAGGGACTATTAAGTTCATGCACAGCATAGATGTGGACAAACACTAGGCAAAGGAAAACACAATACCTCAAACTATTTTTGAAAAGCACAATACCAATAATTTAACTTCATATATTAATTAATCACCAACACAACCAGATGCTGCTAATTGCACACAAGATTTCACCCAAACAAAACAAAATTAATTTCTAAACAGATTAAGAAGTTTTACCCTCAAAATGCGTATCTTTTCGGCTGGAGTAACACAAGCTGTTCCTACATGGCGGCGTTCTTTACACAAAGAACAGAAAGTGAAAAAACACTCTGGACATTGAGCATCATTGTCAACTTCCAAGCAAGCAGCACGACACCTGGGGCAATAGACTAGATCAGGCATTGTATCTAAGAGTTTATGTAACGCAAATGATTCCCATTGCGCATAGCCTTCATCTCCCAGAATACTTTTCAATGTCGATGGTGGAAGCAGGCTGCGGCAAGTTGTATCAGGGCATGTGAGCTTGGTTAAATTCCCTTCTTTCACATGAATTTTACAGTGTGACTCCATACACTTCAAGCAAAACAAATGGTGACATGGGAGCTTGATAAAATTTCTACCTGGTAGAGTAAAAAAATGAAGAGAGGAAAATAGAGTCAAATACTAATAGATAAGCTTCAAGCATCAATCACTTAAAAGATGCCATGGTACGCATGTTTTCCTTTTTGGGAGATAAAGGGAAGGTAGCTAAGTGAGCATCGAACCCGTCTGAACTAGTTTCACTGATCCTGACACTGCTGTTTTATGAAAAAATATTTTTCTCACCCAGTTCTTAATTTTATTACTAAAAAAAGTTATGATGGGTTTGAGGTAATTATTTTTGTTGAGTGTTACATCATGTACAAAATAGGGCAGAGAGGAGTAGTATCACTTTAAGAAAAAGGTATATAAGTCATCAAAAAACACATACAATAATTTATTAGAAATTTACCTGTATTTTCACTGAGACAAACTCTGCATTCATGGAGGCTTTGCAGAAATATTTCATGATGTCTCTTCTCATTGTAACTTTGCATCAGAGGAATAGTAGAATCAACAAGAAATCTCCTTGCAATAGCACGCTCATCTGCGGCATCTGAAACTTTATCTGGAGCAAATACGATGTTGTCCTTCAAAGAAATGCAAGCCCACAAAGAGCTATTCAGCCAGTCCACCCATCTATACACTACCTCTTGTCCGGGCAACTCAGTCCAAATCTCATCAAACATGGTACAGATGTATGAAACTTTTGGTTCGTCCAACCATTTGGCTGAGATGGTAAAATAAGGAGCACATGTACTGGGGTATGACAGCGGCAGCAAACATGTTACCACCACAGGTGGCAAATGCTTTAGGCTGCAAGCACAAATGAGTTGACCACCATCTCGTCCCATGTCATTTTCATTTTCAACCATAGCTCCTTCTGGATGAAGATTCAAGAACACCTGAGTGCCGCTAGGAAGTGGATACCGCACAAAAACCTGGGGGAAAAGACATGAACATCACTCTCTTGTAGAATGAGATAATTCATGAGGCTCGAAAGCTCTGGAACAAACCTGAAATGAACGACTACCGGCTTTATCCTCCAAGATCACCATGTCATCCCCATAAATGGCTTGCAGTGCCAGAACCTGAACATCATTTCATGCAATTGCCTTTATAAGAACAGTACTTTACATGGCAATTGGGTCAACACAGTAACTACTTATCAATTTAACAATACAATTTTCCTTGGTGCTGAACAAAAAGTTACCATCCTAAATTATAGCTGAAACTGAAAGCCACGCAAGACATGAAAACCTAGATACTTTAACTGAAGATATTTCTGGAATCCCTCCTCATTTCATTACCAGGATACATACATATACATGAACATATGGGCTCATGGGCCCTAAATTCACACAGCCCAACACTCCCCCTCAAGATGGGTGATAGATATCTATCATCCCCATCTTGTTACACGCCATATTACACTCTTTTATTCCTAAGCCTTTAGTTAAACAGTCTGCTAACTGGCCATATGTGCTTACATAGTTCAACTCTAGAACACCACTATCTAATTTCTCCTTGATAAAGAAACGATCTATCTCCACATGCTTCGTCCGATCATGTTGAACCGGATTGTTAGCGATATTTATGGCTGACTTGTTGTCACACCAAAGTTTTAGAGGGCCTTTTCGCATCACATTCAGTTCTGATAGGAGATTTCTTACCCATAACATCTCACTCACCGTAAGTGACATGGCTCTATATTCTGCTTCGGCAGTTGAACGAGATACAACGGATTGCTTCTTGCTTCTCCATGAAATCAAGTTTCCTCCAACAAAGACACAATAGCCTGAAGTCGATCTCCTATCATCAAGACAACTGGCCCAATCCGCATCACAGTAACCCTCCACCTTTAGATGACCATGGCTTTTAAAAATGATTCCTTTTCCAGGACTACTCTTCAAGTATCGTAGTATGCGGTAAACAGCATTTAGGTGTTCGCTTCTAGGATCATGCATATATCGGCTCACCACACTCACTGCGTAAGTGATATCGGGTCTTGTATGACACAAATAAATAAGCCGACCAACAAGTCTTTGATACCTCTCTTTATTCACTGGATGACCAGATTCAGCACGTAACTTATGGTTCGGATCAATAGGAGTTAATGCAGGCCGACACCCAAGCATACCAGTCTCATTGAGTAAGTCTAGAACATACTTTCTCTGGGAGAGAACAATACCTTTTCGAGATCGAGCAATTTCAATGCCAAGAAAATACCTGAGCTGACCAAGATCCTTGACCTCAAATTGCTTACTTAAATTCTCCTTTAGACGTCCAATTTCTACTTCATCATCACCGGTGATTATGATGTCATCCACATAAACAGCCAAAACAGTAATCAGACGTCCAAAATGTCGATAGAATACTGTATGATCTCCATTGCATTGTTTATAACCCATACCACAAATTGCTCGTTTAAATTTGTCAAACCATGCTCGGGGAGATTGCTTGAGACCATACAAAGATTTCTTCAATCGACAAACCTTTTCGGACATGTCAGTCCTAGAAAAACCAGAAGGAATATCCATATACACCTCTTCTTGAAGATCACCATGCAAGAAAGCATTTTTGACATCCAATTGATACAATGGCCAACCAAAGTTCGCCGCACAAGAGATCAAGGTTCTTACTGTACTCATTTTTGCCACTGGTGCAAATGTTTCGTCATAATCAATTCCATATGTCTGACTATATCCTCTTGCCACAAGTCTAGCTTTGTACCTTTCTACTTTCCCTTCGGGATTCTGCTTCACTGTGAAAACCCATTTGCAGCTAACGGTTTTCTTTCCTGGTGGTAGTTTTACAATATCCCAAGTTCTATTTTTTTCAAGTGCCCTCAATTCCTCCAACATAGCATCTCTCCATTTTGGATCATGTTGCGCTTCCTTCCAGTCCTTAGGAATAGCAACGGATTGTAGAGATGCAACAAATGCTCTATATGCAGGAGATAAAGATGCATAAGAGACATAATTACTAATGTCATTCTCATATCCATACCTCGATGGTGGAACTCCAGCCTTGGCTCGTGCATCTTTTCGCAATGCAATGGGCAAATCAACTGGAGAGGAGCCATCAACCTCAATCTCAGATGCTGATGAGACATCAATCGTTTGTGGGCCATTATTAGGCACTAAAGTTGAAGAGCACTGTTCTGTGGTTGATGTTGGAGCCACCTCTATAGCTTGTGTCTGAGATCTGATCCTTTTTCTTGTATACACTTGCGATATATTTTTGTGTTGCCATCCCTCACATGTCGACAGATCTTCATTAGAAGATGTTGAACCAGTCACCACTTCCACTCTCTTTGATTGAGGAACCAAACCACCAATCACTGCTTCCATCTTTCTCGGTTGGTGATCACTTGACTCATTCCTTGTGTCACCATTCTCCCCCTCTCGACTAACATCACCAATGCTAGGAGAGTCAAGATCAGAAAACAAAGAGCTTAAATCTGTTTTTTCTCCATAATAAGGCTCAGACTCCCTAAATGTAACATCCATACTTACAAAAATGCGTCGTTCGGAAGGACTCCAACATTTATATCCCTTTTGTCCATTACTGTAACCAATAAAGATGCACTTAATAGCTTGAGGATCCAACTTTCCCACTGAAGGCCTGTGATCTCTAACAAAACAAGTACACCCAAACACCTTTGGTGGAACTTTAAACTCATTCTTTCCATACAACATTTCATATGGAGTCTTCATCCCGAGCACTCTTGATTGCATACGGTTAATGAGATATGTAGCAGTCATAACAGCCTCACTCCATAAGAACTTTGGCACATTCATAGTGTACATAAGTGATCGAGCCACTTCCAATAAATGTCGATTCTTCCGCTCAGCTACTCCATTTTGTGGAGGTGTGTCAGGGCAAGAGGTTTGATGTAGAATTCCTTCCGTCGAAAGGAAAGAACTAAATTCATTGTTCACATACTCTGTACCATTATCAGTCCTTATAATCTTAATTTGTGTATTGAACTGATTCTTAATGCATGCATAGAAATCCTTGAAACATTTGAGCACCTCACTTTTATGTCGCATAAGATATATCCAAGTCATACGGGAGTAGCAATCTATAAATGTCACAAAATACTTCATTCCACTTACAGAGATCACAGGAGATGTCCATACATCTGAATGGACCAAGAAGAAGGGAGTTGTGCTTCGGAGTCCTCTGCTCACATATGATGATCTAGTATGTTTTCCATACTCACATGCATCACACACTAGTTTATTCTTATCTACTTTGCTCATAATATCGGGAAATACTTTGCTCATAGTGTCAAAGGACATATGACCCAACCGACAATGTTGGAGTATCACCTTAATCTCTTCTTCACTTGCAGCAACTGTTAAAGCAGAACACTCAAGTTTATCTATTCTTCTATCCAAAAACCATAGGCCATTACGCCTTATACCACTTCCAAGCATTCTCCCCGTTCTTCTATCCTCAATTAAACAATTCTCTCGATCGAGAGTAACACGGCAATCCATATGATCCACCAAAGAGCTCAAAGATACTAGACTAACCGGAAATGATGGAACATATAAAACTGATGATAATGTAATTGATGGAGTGCATTTAACTGTACCCATACCTTGAATAGGCTGAGCTGTTCCATCAGCAGTTTGGATAGTTTCTTTACGAGTTGGAGGAAATGGTATATATGATGCAAACTCACTTGATGTTCCCGTGACATGTCTAGATGCTCCCGAGTCTAGTATCCAATTTGCATGAGGTGTGTTCCTATTTGGACGAGCAAGATTGACAAGATTGCTAAGGATTGTCGGTGTCTCATTTGTTTCACTTGTGTTTGAAGTCAATTCTGAACTTCTCGCCAAGAACAATTGTGCTATCTTCTCAAGTTGGTTCACAGTAAGAATTTCGGCCAACTTCTCGAATACCTTCTCTATTACTTTGTTCTCTGCCATTATTACACCAGCTCACGGTCACCTTCAGTGCACACAGCAGAGGGTTCTCTGTTTTCCTCTCTATTGGTTCACTGCTATTAGCTGAGACTTCTCAGCAGCTCCCCCTGATTCCCAGCCTTCAAGCCTGCCTTCTTCTGTTCCCTTGCCACTTCTCAGTTCTCTAGCAGAGTACCAACCAGCAGATTACAGCAGCACAATTACCTCACACTTCTCAGTCTTCACCCGGTCCACCTCTTCTCTCTCTCTCCCCAAGAGTACAACACGATGCTTCCTCACAGCAACTGTCCAAAAGCTTCAGCCGTACGAGTCCTCAATCTCAATTCGTTTTGCCCGCAAGTGCAATTCCAACCAAATCCAGTGAAACTAGTTGCTGATTTCCTCAATTCACCAATCAATCAGCAACACCTCCCAAATCTCAGCGCTACCCACGTTCTAGCTTGCTGCTCCACGGTCTCCACCAGAGAATCACCGCACACAGCACCACCACACAGCAGAACGCAAGTCCTTCTAAATCCCAACCACTACAGCAAACACGCACCTTCAGCTGGTTGACCTTGCGCCTGCCAATGCTCCTCCGGCCTCAGCAGCGCACCTGCTTTTCTCTCTGCCGCAGCGCGCTGCCGCGCCGTTGCCCGTCTCCAACCTGCTGCTCGCGACGCACCCGTCGCCAATCGCCACTCGCAGCGCCGTGCCGCAGCCTCGCCTTGATGTGCCCGCGCGCTGCCCAACGGCGCCACCTGAAGTCCAAGACGCGCCGTCGCCCAGGACTACACGCCGCCGATTCCTTCCTCTTCACCGCCGGTCACCGGCTGCTCAGGTTCCGGCCGACGCCATCCCGTCGCTGCTCCCCTGCTCAACCTGGCTGTGATACCATGAAGATATTTCTGGAATCCCTCCTCATTTCATTACCAGGATACATACATATACATGAACATATGGCTCATGGGCCCTAAATTCACACAGCCCAACATTAACAAACGAAAAGCTAATCTTCATGTTATAGGAGCGCAATTCCGCTAATAGATCGAGATTCCAGAACAGTAGGCGAGACAATTACAAAGTACTTGTATAGAACCTCGCTCAAAATAATTTTTGCAGCACCAGATTTTCACCATTCTTCCCGGTACTAATCGAACTCAACCTTATGGTCTTATCCGGTACTAACAAGTTTCTCGGGGCGCTCTTGTGAATAGGGGTGGGCATAAAACCCGAAACCCGAGGACCGAACTCGAAATACCCGAACCCGAACCCGAAAAACCCGTAACTAAAAAGACCCGAAGCTTCATCGGGTAGCAAGTCTGGAAACCCGAAATTATTCCGGGTAATTCGGGTTTAGTACCGTGGAACCCGAAAAACCCGTAAAACCTGATTTTGCCATCCCGCAGCCTAACAGGCTTTCAGCTTCAGCCCAGCTAGGGATGGCAATGGGTGCCCGTTACCCGCGACTCGACGGGTTTTTCTCCTATTAGGAGGCGGGTTTGGGTAAAATATTGTACCCACGGGTCAACTAATGGGGATAAAGCTTGACCCAATGGGTGAGCCGGGTTCGGAGACGGTTTGATAAAACCCGAACCCGCCACCCGTGACCACCCGCCATCACTCATTATTCAATTTATTTATATTGTCATATTGTGCCTTGTGTTGCATACTTGCTTATGTGCTCAAGTGAGTCATGACTTTATCAACTTGATGATTTGGGTTTGAAGTACAAAACATGTTTTTGTGTTATTTCGCTTGTATTTTTGTTCAATTATGTCATTTTCTAAACAATAGATATGAATTTTTACTTATGTTACGCTTAAGTAAAATTGAAATGCTTGGGGGTAATGGGTATCCGATGGGTGAATTTCACCAGATGGGTTTGGGTTTGGGTTAAAATCTCCACCCGTGACTCTTATTAGGTTATCCAGCGAGTGTTTTCTCTCTTCGCGGGTGTGGGTGTGAGTAGGCTAAACCCAACGGGTTTTCACCCGTTGCCATCCCTAAGCCCAGCCCACATAATCCCGCACGACACCTTCCCAACAGCCTAGCCATCAGCCGCATCCCCTCACCAGCCGCCACTCCCTTTCTCCCATCTGCACCTAGCGCAAGTAGCGCCCCGGCGCACCAAATCTTGCCGATGCCCGCGCGGTCCTACCTCCGGCCAACCAGACCACCCCCATCCCGTCACCACAAGGCCATAGTCCCTCTACAGCTCCCCAGTCCCTCGCTATTGCTGCGCCTGGTGTCCGTGTCCTCATCGACAACGATTGTCCATGAGCTCACAAGCTGAGAGGCTCACAGCACCATCGCTCCTTCAAGAAGCCAAATCGAGTTAGCTGTGCTGAGTCATCAACGCTCGCTTCCCTTGTTGCAAGCCCATCAGTGGATTTTGTGCTTCCCATTATTTGTTGTCGTGGTGTGGATTGGTGATTCTTTTTTTATTCCAATTCGTACTGATGTGTTTTGATACTTTTGAATTAGAGATCCGCACTGTTGTTTCCTTTGGAATGGTTTGTTGCATCGGTGATTAAGTACTGAGATGTCAAAATCTTGGTTGCTTACGAATTCTGTTTTTTCCTGCTGTTATCTCGGGTAATTCGGGGTTACCCGAACCCGAACCCGAAATTATGGGTACCCGAAAATTCGGGTTTTGCTTTGTGCGGGTGAATCTCGGGTGTTAATTTTCAGAACCCGAATTCTTGGAAACCCGAACTACCCGACCCGAAATTTTCGGGTAACCCGAATGCCCAGTGCTATTTATTTATGTTGTGAAGCAGACCGACGAATAAGCTGTTGAGGCAGGTGATACATTACCTCGACCTCCTGGAGCTGGTTATTGGTTTCCAACTGCTCCGCCGAGAGCTCGACCTCCCCACCCCTCGCGGCCATCGCCCCCAGCTGTGCCACCGCCTCATCCGCGCCTCCCAGTATCCTTCCCCAACCTCCGCCGCCGATGCCGGGACGAAGACGAACACCCGCTTGACATTGGAGTATTCTGACCAGTTTTCTTTTCTTTTTTTGCTTTCTAGGGAATCCCGGCGAATATAGTTTCGGATTCGTAGGGAGAGTTGGCGAAGAAGAGAGACTGATTTTTTCCAGAAGAAGAGAGACAGTGACAAAGCCTAAAAAGCGAAGCCCAAGGTCCAAGGCAAAATTGGTGGAACCGGCCGATTGATTGAGGCTCGGTTCACGGCCCAACTGTGAAATTTTTTCTTTTTTTGCAAGGGGTGAAATTCATAAATTTAATTGCACAGAAAAATTGTTTGGGTGTACAAAAATGCAAACGACCATGACGATCCGTAACTTATCAATTATCATGTGTCCGGTAACTGGTTTAGCTATTTTTTTCGAAACACAGTAAAAGCATACGTATCCTTACAAGAAATTGAGTCTACCCCGGGCAAACTTTACACTTGCCATGTCTAGCAAGCTAGCTTGCCACACAATCTTACTCATTGCTTACAAAACGCGACGTTGGATAGCTGGGGCAACCGGGCAAGCGTCGACCTGCTGTACGGGGAGACGACTTGAATCGAAATGGATTGGTTGCATTACAATAGACAACCAGCTGATCTTACTCTTATTTTGCGACTGATTAGCATGTGAACGAAGCACCAACATCATACAAACATGACACAATACTCAAGCACAAGAGATACCGATAACTCCAGGCACAAAATATATCAAAAAGGTGTGGGAAACCCCAAAAAGAAACTATAGGTGGTTCTTAATCATGTTGTCAGCTACAATCTTACAAAAAATGTGTCCCCCAAAGTACAACCTTACAAATTTTGAGATCAAACATTTTTTTGTTTACAAAACGTAACGCAAGAAAATTGATTAGTATGTTGGTTTCTCTCTTCTCTCGTGTACTCCTTGTTTCAGACCACATATATTTGCTATTTATATGTTGGTTTCTCTCTTCTCTCATATTCACCTTGTACAAAAGTTAGTGTTGTATTTCAAATTCACATGACAATACGTGATGAGATGCATTTTACGTGCTCCCTTTGTTCACAAATATAGCACTGGGTTTCTCCTAAGCCATTTTTTAAACTTTAAGCAACAATATCTAGAAAAATAAATTATTAATTAAAAAGAGTTATGATAGTTAATATTTTTTTACTATTGTGAGTCAAAGTTTGAATTATATGAAATCTAAAATGCACTATATTAATTTGTGGACGGATGAAGTATAATATTTTGTATCTTAAGTGATGCATCGGAATGGAATGAGCCTACTGCGCCACCCATTGAAAGCAAATGATATGTTTTTGACTAAATGGGTTCAGTAAACAATTAATATATACTTAACCGTATTTGCTTTCCAGCCATTACTCGCCTTCACAGAATGTTCGGCAGCTATCAAACCTGGCACAATTCAGTTCACCGTAAAAATCTATGACCGCCACCAGCTTGTTGGTCATTTCGCGTCGCAACGTGAAAGCCAGAGCGTGGCAAGAACCAAAGAGGTCATAAAGGAAGCATAAATGGAGCTTCACGTAGGCTAAAGGGGGCCATGGCCCCTAGTTTTGATGTGTTTTCTAGTAGACTTTGTGTTACTAGCTGCAAAATTGTACCAAATTTCTTTCATAATATGCAGCCCAAGACAATCTTGGCCAAGCTGAACGCTTGATCCATCAAACGCTTGATTCATCTACTCCAAGCTGAAGTTGACGATGCTCATAATGACTTCGAGCAGCTGATACAAATCCATATGGAGCATCATAACCCACAACCCCTTGCCGTAGATGATGAGGTTGCCGTTCAAAGCGCGTCGGGTTTGGAGTTTGAGACACCATCGTCCTATATGGATGAGGACGTTCTCTCCGATGCGGGTGGTTCAATTTGCATACCTGTGGACTCAACGCTTAAGAGTAGTCCGTAGGGGAACTTATCTCTTCCAGACATGTCTTACCTATGCTATGATTATGTTGTAATATATGTAGTTACCAGTGTCATGTATCATGAACTTTTACTTTTTTTTTTTCCGCGAAGATGTATCATGAACTTCTATCTTAAACTTTCTCTTGCCACCCTCCCTTGGATCTCCAATTTACTAAAATTAGATTAGACCATTAGTTCTTTGACATTATAATTTGGATTTGAAATCCACAAGAATTAAATTCATACTCCGGAATCTCAAAGGTAAATTGGACGGATGAAGCGAATTTTCTAGAGAACAGGGCTGAGCGAACGAAAAAGAAAGAGTACCTGTTTGGATTACAAACCCAGCAACAGTTTAGCTTCAGCTAATGACACCCAAACCCGCCGATTAGCCTCCACCTTCCTCCCTTCCTCGGTCCTTCCTTCACGTCCAGGTCGCCGCCGCTCGTGCACCAACTCATCGCTCCCTCCCGCCTCGCGATCCGGCCCCTTTCGCTTCCACTTCTGTGCCATCCGTGTATCTATCCAGCTCACCGATCAGCCTCCGGCGCCGCGCCGCCCTTCCCCCCCCCCCCCCCCCCCCCCCCCCCCCATTTCCTCGCGGGGGTGCCACCGCGGAGCCCGCTGCATTCGTCGTGGCGCGGCTGACGCGCGCGGACGCGAAAACACGCCACGAAGCGGGGAAATTTTTTGGCCTCCCGCGACGCGTCCTGAGCCTTCCGGCGAACAACCTAGTCGGTCGCCGCCGCCGCTGCCGGAGCTGCTCATGTTGGACCCGAGATCCGAAATCTACCCCACCATAGAGTATCGCCCTATCCAGCCCTCAGACCTCGAAGCTCTTGAGAAGATTCATCTCGCTCTCTTTCCCATTAGGTAGATGCTTGAGGCGAATGCTTCTTATGCTCGTTGTTCTTGCTTATGTTGCTGTACACCGCTTTTGACAACGAGTTTACTTACTCTTACCAGTTTTGCGACATGTTGCCGAATGAATTACCAATTCTGAATCATTTGATCATGTTATTTTGTTTATGCTGGACCATTTGGTCATCTAATTCCTGTTTCATTTTCGTTCAGGTACGAGAGGGAGTTCTTCTTGAATGTTGTCAACGGCCATGGTATTGTTTCCTGGGGAGCTGTGGACACCAGCAGATCGGATGAAGGCAGGGGCGAGATAATAGGTTTTGTAACCACACGGATGATTGCGGCAAAAGATAGCGAGGTATACCATACATGTGTTTCTGAAAATGCCATTATGTAGACGGTGAGCTCGGTGGAGCTAATGATTTGAATTTTCAGATTGAGGACTTGTTTAGGTATAACAGTTCACGCAAGGATTTGACACTTGTGTATATCTTGACACTCGGTGTAGTGGATCGCTACAGAAACCTCGGCATAGGTTTGATACCTTGTCTCATCATCTTATGTATAGTTTATTGCTCGTGAATTATGCTGACCCTCTCAAGAATTCTCACTTGCAGCATCTTCGTTGGTTCGAGAGGTGATTAAATATGCAGCAAGTATATCGAATTGCAGGGGTGTGTACCTGCATGTCATTTCATATAACCAGCCTGCTATCAGCTTTTACAAGAAGATGCTATTTAAGCTAGTCAGAAGACTTCCGATGTTTTACTACATAAGAGGACAACATTATGACTCATACTTGTTTGTGTACTATGTCAATGGGGGTCGTTCACCATGTTCACCACTGTAAGTATCCTTCGATTTGTCTGAGAACTAATGCACTTTCATGTTGAGTAATTACCCATTGTTATGCCTCATGCTTTTATTTTCCTGTCTGCAATGTTCAATTCCTGCTACTTTGTGCAAACTCGAGTGCTTCATAATTTTTTTGGCAGCTACTGTCAGAAAGTGCATGAACTCTACTGCGTGAAGCGTGTCTGATTTTGTCTCTAGCTTTAGAACTGTAAATATCTAGCCTGACCATGTCCATGGGCACCTAGGGACCTGAACTTGTCCAAATGGAAGAGTCTGTAGATGTTGCTCCTCTCCTAAAATCTTTTTATTTAACAGCTTGCAATGTTTCATTATGGTTTTCCTTCCATGTTCCTTGTCACTGGTACTACTTTTACTAATAAACTATAAAAGAGGGGATTACTGCAGTGGTAAATTCAGAAGGCTGCAGCTCTTGATTGTGTAGAAAACTGATATTTTTCGAGGCTTTGCCTAGAGTAACATAATGTAGAAATAGATAAGGCTAGAACCTTGTGTTGTCTTGCCTTAATGCTCTTATTCTGACTGAACTACTGACAAACACTTTATTGAGCATTTGCTTGACTTGAAGAATTTCGCTTCTTTGTGCAGCCTTGTTTTCTGACCGAATTCTCATGAATGCTTTCTTGGCTGTATCCTTATTTTAAGGACATCAGACTCTTAGTGAGAGACCACTAATTTCGTAACTTCCAAATGAATGAGACGCATAATCCAAACTTGAGTCAAATAGTGATGACATGCAAGATTAACTTAAGTTATTTTCTATTTTGGAAATTTTAATGTCCAAAAGCTTCCAGTTCCCACACTAATCTGCAATAATATGCATATAGACTGATGTGAACTGTTCAACAGTAGTAGCTACACTGTAGCTTAAAGTTGTAGCAGCATGGATGTCATTGTGAGAACATAAGGTACTTTAAGTCTCATTACACGCCTGAAGATGACTAGCTAATTGGCATAAAACAGGATAGTTCAATGGCTGGTGTTGATAAAACTGGCTTAGCAAAATGATCATTCGATAACTCTGGCCTCTGTTTGTTGTGGCTTGCAACTTGCCATAGCTATTTAATCTGATGTTCTTTAGCAATTGAGTTTTCAAGATGTTTGCAGAAGTTTCCTTTATGTTACGCTAAATGTTTGCTATCATCCCTTCTGGTCATGAATTCCTACTTTACATATTCATTCACTGCATAAAAGAGCATTGATTTTGTTGGATTCGCTGCACAAATGAAAACTATGATACAACCTATTATAACAAAATGTGATGCTTCCACAACTTTTGATCCAAAAAACAGTGTTTAAGCTTTCAGTCTAATTTTGAATGTTACGATGTTTTATGTTTGCATATTCTTAATGATGCTAAATTATGTCATGGTTCTAGGCAAAGTATATTGCTATCAAATGATAATAGCACTGTTAATGACGCATGGCCATGTTGTGCAGGGAGATTGTAACTTCATTTGTTGTTGACTTCAGGGCTTTCGTAAAGATGCTGGTTGCCAAGTTCTGGAGCAACGAGGAGACCGGTACCCCGAGATGGTCCAGATGTAAGGAATCAACCACCCTCTTGGTACCACAGAGCAATAAGCGGATCATCGGTGGTGATGATAGCAGATGTCACGTCTAATTGTAGGTGCAGTGATGATACTTCCTCTTGTTATTATGGGAACCACGGTTCCTTGAAAGCTTTCGCTTGCAATGTTGTACTCGGCTGGTACAGGTATATAATTTCTCGATAGTTATAGTTACATTCATTGTAAAGAGAGGGGAGAAGGAGAAACAAAACAACACCTGTTTGTTGCAATGTTGGATAGTAATGTGAAGTACTTTTGTTGCAATGTTGGATAGTATGATGTGAAGTACTTGAAATGTTATGTTGAACAGACCAATTGTTGGGAATTCTTCATTAGGGCAACAAAGAATCCCGACACAAACAATCAAATATAATTCATGAAACAGCGAGACAACATCTCCTTATAAGGGTGTAACATCTCCTGTTCCGTCCCGTTCTACAGAACCCGTAGGCGGGTATTTATAGGGGAGGCCAAGCGTTATTTCCAGGTGACCAAAATACCCTTGGCCACCCACTATATTCGTGGAATATTCTGTACAATAATGTCATAAGGGTACTATCGACATTTACATTGAATGCTATCAATAAACGGAAACCCTATCTGCGTGACGTCGTGCACCTGTCTGCCTTCGGCGATGCCTTGACATGCAGGGTTTTCTTCGCCACGCCGGCCTTTTCTTTCCGTGGCTGCCGCCATTCCTCGTCTGCCGCCGATTCGCCGCCAGACACGATAAGAGCTGTAGCCCTTATCATAACGGCGGCACCCTAGCGTGCCCTGCAGTCAAAGACAAAGGAATTGGGGTGTCGTTATTTACATTAGTACCAATCCCCAACACCAATCTTGTGTTTTTTTACTGCATAATGCATATCTGCCACATCAATACTGGCTCTTTTTTCTGTTTCAAAAGGAGTCCTTGCTTCCTTTTAGCACCACAGCTTCCAACCACAGTATTTGAAGTAAAATTTCACCGATTGACATGAACAGAAGAAAGATACTCACTCGGTTCCAAATTACAAGTCACTTAGCCTTCTTAACTTTTCTCAAATTATAAGATGTTTTCACTTCCCGATTGCATCTTTCTCTCTTTTCTTTACATCTCTATTTGTATCTCTCTCCTCTTTGTTCTCTACGCACTTATTTTTTTCACCTCTCTTTAATCTCCATGCTCAGAGCTAAAACGCCTTATAATTCTGAATGAAAAGATTATATACATTGATGTGGAGGATTCTTAGGCTGTGCTCAACGATAGAGCCGGCTGCTGGCTCTTATCAAACCTTTTCTCTCATGCCCCGAGAGCTGTCTGTTGGGGGAGGCCCACTGTGTCCCCTCCCCCTGGCCCAAAGGCCTGGCCTGCCATGAAGCCCATCAAGGCCCAAGATGGTATATAGTATAGGATAGGCCCACGTACATTGGCCTCTGGCCCACTAGGGTTAGGGAATCCCACCTTGTAATAAGGAAATGACCATAGTGCCCTGGAGGAAGGGCAATATGGTACTTGTAAGTCTAGGGTTGTAGGGGTGTGTCAGCCTATAAATACCCCCCTACCACCCTCAGGACAGGACATTGAATGCAAGCCCTTAATTACATACTTCTCTTGGCTCTTGTTTGGTCCCTTCCTAGTCCTTCCCAGGGGTACCTCACTTGTGGTAGACCCTTGGAGGATCCCCCTTCTACTATTGTGGGCTTGTAACCACAACAGTTGGCACCGTCCGTGGGGATCGAACAAGAAGCCACGA
Organism: Eragrostis nindensis; assembly: GCA_012490785.1. Lineage (NCBI taxonomy): Eukaryota > Viridiplantae > Streptophyta > Magnoliopsida > Poales > Poaceae > Eragrostis > Eragrostis nindensis. The sequence continues at coordinate 39,398 of JAAXCT010001620.1, read as the reverse complement.
CGAGATGACCAAGAGGACTGAAAAATCAAAAACCGACCTTCCGGCAGGGGGCTCCCGGAAGACCCGGTCCGCGGCTTCGGACGACGGTGTCGACCCCCTGACGACAATCCGCACCTTCCCCAGCGGCTCGACGCTTCCGATGACCCTCCCTTCGGCATCGACCTCGGTGGTACCACCTTCGGAGACCAACAATAACACAACCAACGTCGACCTTCCAGCAGTCGAGGAGGCGGCCGAAGGCTCCTCCGAAGACGAGGAAGAGAATATCGACACGGGCGAAGTCGAGCGCCGCGACGAAACAATGGAACCACCGCGAAGGAACGCCGAGGCCGAAGCGCGGAACCAGAGGGGGCTCGCCGAAGCAGTGGCGGAAGAACAGCGCCTGGCGGAGCTCCAGGAGGCATACAACCGTGAAGCTCGAGAGGCCGACGAAAGGCTGCTAAGGCAGCGTGCCCTCGAGAACCTCGACCGAGACGAAGCCACGTATCGCCTCCGAGCCGAAGCCGCGCGTCGACAGCAAGTTCACCTCCAAGCACAACTGAACACCCTGTGACGCACCGGTCGCCTGGAGGCTGAGACGTCGGAACACTGCCAAGAGAGCGACGAGAGGCACACACACTCCAGCGGAAGCAGGCGCCACACAAGCTCCTCCGATACAAACCAACCGCTCTCCGCGCGTTTACAATCGGTGGCGTGGCCCCGGAAGTTCATCTCGGCAAAGCTGCCAACCTTCGATGGCACCTCCGACCCCCGCGAGTTCTTCATCAGTTACGAAACCGCTGTCGAGTCAGCAGGGGGCGACGACGACATCAAGGCCAAGGCCTTCTTCCTCGCTTCGAGCGGGATCGCCAAAACGTGGTACACCAAGCTGCCGGCGAACAGCATCTACTCATGGGAGCAGCTTCGGGACCAGCTCCAGATCCACTTTCAGGGTAACTACGCCGCGAAGGTCACGGCGGCAGACCTTCAGGCGTGCAAGCAGAAGGACGGCGAGTCATTGCAAGACTACACCCGACGCTTCATCCATCTGAAGTGCCAGGTAGAAGGAGTACCAGATTCAATCATCATCGAAGCGGTAACCAAGGCATGAGCCTGTGCCCGGCACGGTCCGAGATCCGAAGGACCGAGCCGAAGACCTGCACTCACCTGCTGCAAATTCTGGAAGCACATGCCCGTGCCGACGAAGACTTCGGGCGCGAGAAGGAGGCGCGAGCAAGCCAAAAGAAGAATGACCGGGGGAAACGTCACAGCGACCGAAGCGACGATCACCCGGACGACCTCCGAAGCCACCGCTCCCAGCGTCGAGAGGTCCACAACATCAACAATTCCCGAAGCCGGAGTCCACAGAGAGCGGACAATCGTTCCGGAGGCTCACGAAACAACTCGCGGCACTCCGACAACGGTCGCCGATACAACAACCGAAGCTCGCGCGACCCATACTGCGAGGTTCATGGCGTCAATCAAGGCCACACATCGAAGCAGTGCCCCCAAATCGCCGCCTTGCGTGAGGCATAGGAACGCCGCGACGCCGACGCCGCTCGAGGAGTCAATCTCATACATGGGGCTTCCGGAGCGGGCGAAGCTCTGCCTCCGCCTCCAGAGCACCATCCAACCGGTCACAACGTCATCCTGGCTATCACCGGGGGCTCCAGCCAGCCCTACGCTTCGAAGAGGCAGCGTCGTGACTACGTGCGGAGAGTCAACCATGTGGCCGCTCATCCGCCATTGGCCCGATGCCGCTGGTCGCACGTGCCGATCACCTTCACTCAGGCAGACCTCCGGCCGATGGATTACCCTTAGAAGGACGCCTTCGTGATCAACGCCAACATGCGCGGGACGGAGGTCCGTCGCGTGCTTATTGATGGCGGCAGCTCTGCTGACGTCATCTTCATCGACGCCTTCAACCAACTGGGCATCCCCCGATCTGAGCTACGGGCCTCCGACAGCCCCCTCGTCGGCTTCGGGGGAGAGCCAATCCACGCCCTCGGGAGCGTGAAAATCGCAGTCTCCTTCTCTGGGCCAGCGGGACATCGCACCGAGTTGATCTCCTTCGACGTCGTCGACATGCCTTACGCCTACAACGCCATCTTCGGCAGGGGGCTCAACAACGCCTTCAACGCAGCCACCCACCACGGCTACCTGTGCATGAAGATCCCGGCTCCGAACGGCGTCATCACTGTTTACGGTGATCAACTCGCCGCCCGCCGCATCGAACACGGCCAAACTCCTGGCCAGAAGCAAGTGCACCCGCTCCGACACGAGCCGAAGCCTGAGACGATCGAAGCAGCTACACCGACACCTCCGGCAGGAACTCCGAAGGCACGCGTCGACGGTCAAGTCAAGAGCGTGGTCTTGACTTCCGATCGCCCCGACCAAGCCGTCCTCATCGGCGAGGGGCTTCCGCCGGAGCTAGAAGCAGGCATCATCGACCTCCTCCGGAACAACCAGGACGTCTTCGCGTGGTCAACCAGCGAGCTCTCCGGAGTGGACCGCAGCATCATCGAACACAAACTCGACATCGACCCGAAGGTGACCCCCATCAAGCAAAGAAAGAGGGAGTGGTCGGAGGAAAAGAAGGTGGCGCTTCGGGCGGAGATCCAGAAACTCAAGGATGCACAAGTCATCCGGGAGGTGAACAAGTCCACCTGGCTCGCGAACCCGGTCCTCGTCAAGAAACATACCGGCCAGTGGCGGATGTGTATCGACTACACCACCCTCAACAAGGCATGCCCGAAGGACGACTTCCCCTTGGCTCGCATCGACGAGCTGGTCGACTCCACGGCCGGGTGCGAGCTCATGAGCTTCCTCGACGCCTACTCCGGGTACCACCAAATATGGATGGCCCCCGAGGACGAAGAGAAGACGGCGTTCAAGACAGACGATGGGACCTACTGCTACGTCCGCATGCCCTTCGGCCTCAAGAATGCCGGAGCAACCTTCTCCAGAGCAATACAGAAGACCCTCGGGGACCAGCTCAACCGAAACGCCGCCGCCTACATCGACGACGTCGTCATCAAAAGCACCTCCGACGCCGGCCACCTCGGCGACTTGGCCGAAACCTTCGCGAACCTGCGCAAGGTGGGTTTCAAGCTGAACCCGGCGAAATGCACCTTCGGCGTGCGTGCTGGCAAACTCCTCGGCTTCCTCGTCTCCAAGCGAGGCATCGATCCAAACCCGGAGAAGATCAAGGCCATCACCGACATGGAGCCGCCCAAGACCACCAAGGAGCTACAACGCTTCACCGGCAGACTCGCTGCCCTCGGGAGGTTCATTTCCCGCGCGGCAGAAAAGTGCCTTCCCTTCTACCAGTGCCTTCGGGGCTCCGGCCCGATGCGCTGGGGGGACGAGCAAGATAAAGCATTCGAAGAGATCAAGTCCTACCTCGTCAAGGCGACCACGCTTCGACCTCCGCCTCCGAAGGCGCCACTCCTACTGTACGTGTCGGCCGCTCCGGCAGCAATCAGCGCGGTCCTCGTGCATGAAGTCCTCGTCGGCGACAGGCTGGTGCAGCAGCCCATATACTACGTGTCGGAAGCCCTCTCCGGAGCCCGCCTCAACTACAATGTCGTCACCAAGCTGGCCTTCGCTGTGCTGATGGCATCACGGAAGCTGCGCCGATACTTCGAAGGCCACGAGATCACGGTGCCCACCTCGTTCCCACTGAAGGACGTCCTCGGCAACAGGAACGCATCGGACAGCATGGCCAAATGGGCCATCGAGCTCGCAGCCTTCGACATCAAGTTCGTGGCCCGTAAAGCCATCAAGTCCGGCATCATCGCCGACTTCATCGCCGAGTGGACCCCCGCTCCGATTCCGGAGAAGCTGCCCCAGGAGCCACTCTGGACGGTGCATGTCGATGGGGCTTGGGGCTCCTCCGGAGCAGGTTGTGCTGCCGTCATCACTTCGCCGAGCAACCAGAAGCTCCGGTACTCGGCTTCGCTCGCATTTCCAACAACAAACAACGCAGCAGAGTACGAGGGCGTTCTCCTCGGGCTCCGCCAGCTTCGAGCTCTCGGAGCCCGGAGGGTCACCGTCTACACCGACTCCCAGTTCATCGCCGAACAAGTCTCAAAGGAGTACATGGCCCGAGATCCAGAGATGGCAAGCTACCTCAAGGTCGTCCGGAGCATGGAGAAACACTTCTCCGGCTTCGACGTGAAGAGTATCTCGAGGGTACACAATCAGGAGGCCGATGCCCTGGCGAAGGCAGCAGCAAGTCAGCTCCCGATACCTCCCGACGCCTTCCACGAGGTGCTATCAGAAGCATCCTTCGCTCCGAAGAAGCCGGGGTCGGTCATGATCCTGAGCGGTGAAGACTGGCGCGCTCCGATTCGAGCACAGCTCGAAGGGCGCTATTGTGCCGATGATCCGGTCGAAGAGAAGAGGGTCAAGCTGCGCACCCGAAGCTACGTCATCTTCAACAACATCCTGTACAAGAAAGGTGTTTCGGAGCCACTCCTGCGCTGCCTTTCGTTCGACGAAGGCAAAGCGCTCCTCCGCGACATCCACGAGGGGCTGTGCTCGTCGCACCTCGCACCCCGGGCCCTCGTCGCCAAGGCATTTCGGCAAGGTTTCTACTGGCCTACTGCAGCCCGCGACGCCGAAGAACTCGTCCGCACCTGTCCCAGCTGCCAGTGGATGGGAAGACAATCTCATCGCCCAGCCACCCCTCTCCAGCCGATCCCTCCGGTCTGGCCTCTTGCCCGATGGGGCATCGACATCGTCGGCCCCCTTCCCACCGCTCCTGGCAACCTCAAATGGGCAGTGGTGGGATACGAGTACTTCTCCAAGTGGATCGAAGCCGAGCCCCTCGCCAACATCACGGCGCGGTCCGTCCGCAAGTTCTTCTGGAAGAACATCGTCTGCCGCTTCGGGGTGCCGATGCACATCACCGTCGACAATGGCTCCCAATTCGAGTCCCACCTCTTCAAAGAATACTGCCTCTCCATCGGCGTTCGGGAGTGCTTCGTCTCCGTCACCCATCCGCGAGCCAACGGAGCGGTGGAGAAAGCCAATGGCACTGTCTTCGACGGCATCAAAAAATGCCTCCTCGGCCTGCCGAAGGGGAAGTGGGCCGAACAGCTGCCCAATGTGCTATGGTCGCTGCGCACGACCAAGTCAAGGCCGACGGGCTTCTCGCCGTTCCGCCTCCTCTTCGGCGCCGAAGCAGTCACCCCGGAGGAAGTGCAAAACGGCTCACTTCGTACTACTTCGCCGCCTGCCAACGACGAGGATGTGTCCAAGGACCTCCTCGAAGAGACAAGACTCCAAGCAGTCGCCAACTTGAAGCGATACATGGCTTCGGTGGAGAACTCGTACAACCAAAGGGTCAACCCCCGACACTTCATTCCGGGCGACCTCGTCCTCAAGCAAAACATTCACCCGACATCTGTCGGCAAGCTTAACAGCAAGTGGGAAGGGCCCTTCATCATCTACAACTCAATTCGCCCGGGGGCATTCCATCTGATGGAGCTCGACGGAACACCGGTTCCGAGGACATGGAACGCCGATGCCCTTCGCCGATACTATGTCTAAGGACTTAGCATCCGCCGGCCTCGAAGCCGCGTAGCCTGCGCGCTACAAGCTACCTGTATCTTGTTTCGGTGTGTTCTTCTTCCTTTCGGCAGTAGGGCGACGATGATCCCCTTAGCTGCATTCCCCAAGGGGCCATGTAACCGGTACCGATGCATGAAATGAGAAATCCTCTTTCGGTGCCCATTTACAAGTAAATCCAGCCGGGAGCCGGAGGCAAACGCCGGAACAGGCTGAAGCTAGGCACACATAAGTCCTAGATTCCGAACCCTAAGGGGAAATCGATGCCGACGCAATAAACCGGAACTCCCATCGGTAATAGTCGAGGGCGGGGCATTCGTTAAAGACCCTGCAAAACGTGCACAAAACTAAACCAAGTCAATGGGGGGACGCCTCCGACTTAACAACTTTCGTTCCACTCCCGACGAGTAAAGGGGGGGACGACGCTCGAAACGAGCTTACTTCCTCGCCGAAAGTAGAGCGACGGAGTACCTTCGAGGCTATCCTCGACTTCAACAAGACTTCGTTCCACTCCCGACGAGTAAAGGGGGGACGACGCTCGAAACGAGCTTACTTCCTCGCCGAAAGTAGAGCGACGGAGTACCTTCGAGGCTATCCTCGACTTCAACAAGATTTCGTTCCACTCCCGACGAGTAAAGGGGGGGACGACGCTCGAAACGAGCTTACTTCCTCGCCGAAAGTAGAGCGACGGAGTACCTTCGAGGCTATCCTCGACTTCAACAAGACTTCGTTCCACTCCCGACGAGTAAAGGGGGGACGACGCTCGAAACGAGCTTACTTCCTCGCCGAAAGTAGAGCGACGGAGTACCTTCGAGGCTATCCTCGACTTCAACAAGACTTCGTTCCACTCCCGACGAGTAAAGGGGGGACGACGCTCGAAACGAGCTTACTTCCTCGCCGAAAGTAGAGCGACGGAGTACCTTCGAGGCTATCCTCGACTTCAACAAGACTTCGTTCCACTCCCGACGAGTAAAGGGGGGACGACGCTCGAAACGAGCTTACTTCCTCACCGAAAGTAGAGCGACGGAGTACCTTCGAGGCTATCCTCGACTTCAACAAGATTTCGTTCCACTCCCGACAAGGGGGGGGGACGACGCTCGAAACGAGCTTACTTCCTCGCCGAAAGTAGAGCGACGGAGTCCCTTCGAGGCTATCCTCGCCTTACAAACTTCGTACCACTACGACAAGGAAGCAGGGGACGAAAGAGCCTTCAATTAAATATATGCCGAGCTGAACAGCTCGACGTTGGTTACATTACCGATCAACCGGCACGTCAACACAGGGCCCGAAGGCCCATCCTACAGCTCATTACCGGAGCGCATCCCTAACGATGCCTCGGCCTTAGCAATTTCCTCCCGGGCTCGCGCCAGAGTGCGCCGGAGCGAAGCGAAGTCCGCCGGAGTCGACGCAGAGGCAACATCAGCCTGTAACTGCTCCAAGTCCACCTCGACGGTGACGTCTTCGTCATCGCTTGACACGTCAACCACCTCTGCCTTCGGAGCAACAAGAAGAGGAGGGTTTAGTGCTAAGTCCACACAACGCGCTTCGCGACGAACCCGTCTCTGAAGCAGTGCTTCGGAAGGGACTCTCGGTACCTGCGACATCAACCGCGAATTACGGAGGCGCAAATCCCGAAAGAAGTCCCCGAAGGATCCCCCCTGGTTGCGTCGAAGCCAACGGCGCCATTGCGTGCCCTTCACATAATAGGGTCGACCCTCCGGAACGAACGGACTCCCGGCCGGAATCACGATGCTCTCCGGAATAACGTCGAGGCATACTAAGGCATGGTTGCCTTCGGCGGTGCTCGAAACCTATAAACCGTAGCGGAAGCATATCAACATCACGAAGAAGGGAAGTTCATTGAATACAGCCCGAAGGGCACCTATTACAAACTAAGTACACCAAAAAGCATGGCACGAAGCCTGCGAGAAACTCACACCTGAGGGGGAGGCCGGGCCGAAGAGTCAACCTCCGTGACATTGCCCTGGGCCGCCACCGAGCCTCCACCCCCGCTACCTACTAAGGTGCTGGCGCTCCCGGCTCCGGCAGGGATCTCGCCCGACGGCGGCGTCACCACGGAGGAAGCGGCAGCTGGAGGCGGAACGGGAACGGAGGCGCTGCTTCCGGGCTTCGACTTCCGAGATGCTGCAGCAGCGAGAGCAGACTGGCGAGCCAGTCTCTCACCCACCACCAGCCAGAAGTGCTGGCCAAGTTGGTTCCCAAAGTTCCTCACCTTCGAGGCCAGCTCCCGAAATCGGCTCCCATTCCCAGCCGCCATCTCCGCCAGCTGCGGCGAAGCGGAAGCAGCAGCGGGAAGGTGCGTGCAGCCAACCTGCACGAGGGAGCCGAAGGCCGCAGTCCAGGCGGTTTCAGCACAAAAAGTGCCGAAGGACTTCATGGCCCGAGAGGCCAACTTGACGGAACGCACAAGGCGCCCGATGCTCCCACCAAGGTCATCGGCGGCGTGTTTCATCGGCTGCACCTCGACGCCCAAACCTTCCAGCAGGCTGTTGAAGTCCCCAAGCGCCTGCCACGCGGCAGCAGCATCTTCGTCTCTTTGCGCCTTCGCCGCGTTCAACAGCGCCTGAGTCTCCGACAACTCCTTCTCGGTGGCCTCCTTCGCGCGGGTCAAAGCCTCGAAGGAGATCTTGAGAGCCTCCAGCTCTTGCCATGCCTTCTTGGAGACCGCCTTCGCTGACGTCAAGGCATCGGAGGCTGTCTTGTTCGCCGCTAAGGCCTTCTCCAGCTCCGAGGCAAGAGCGTCACGACCCTTCTCTGCGGCCTCCCGAGCCTTCTGAGCGGCTTCAGCGGCCCCTTCCGCAACTTCGACACGCGCCCGGAGCCGTGGGAGGTCGAACCCTTCGAGCGACGACTGCAAGTGTCGAGCAAGCACCGCCGCCTATCGGAGAAGCGAAGCAAGACAGCCACAGTAATTAAAACAAAGCGAAACACAAGTACAAACCTTGATCGTCAGTCCGGAGAGAGCCGTTGCAGCGTCCTCCGGAGCAACCTCCTCCATGGCCTCCTCCAGCTCACCGAGCCCGTTGAAGTCATAGACCCCACGAAGGACTTCGGCGGCCTCCGGACGATCCACGAAGTCGCTCCAATCGAGACGGGCCTCCGACTCCCTCGCGGCTCCGGCCTCCTCGATAGGCGACTTCCCGAAGTAGCCCTTCCCCCGGCCATGACTGGGCCCCGGGTCGGCCATCCCCTCCTCTCCTCCGGAAGGCTCTTCCTCGGAGATTTCCTTCTCGACGCGAGCGCCTTCCGCTAGAGCAACAGAGTTAGTGGGACTCCCACAACCAGCAAAGCAAGAGTGATGGGAAGAGAAAACGATACCGGGAGACCGAAGGACCGGCCCCATCGTCCCCTCGACGTCCGCCGCGAAGGACGGCATCCCAAAAAACCCGACGTCCTCGTCATCGGACTCGAGATTCACCACCTTCTTGGCCACGCGCGGAGCCGTCGCAGCGGCAATTGCCACTCGGGCGGCGTCGTCGGTCAACTCCTCCAAGTCGGTGCCATACCCCAAGTCCCCTGCGACAGACGAAGCCCCGGCCCGGGAGGTAGACCTCTCGACACGCGTTTCGGCGGGCCGAGACTTCTTCGGCGCCGGCTTGCTGGTATCACCGGCAGCGCGTTTCGAGCCAACCGGGACACTGCTCTCCGGAGCCAAGGGAGCTTCGCTCTCGGCCTCCTCATCTTCCCCCTCGCCGCTGGCAGCGACGACCACCTCTCGCTCCGGCAGCTCGAGCTCCGGATACTTGATGGAGAGCACCCGATTGATGCGGGGACCCTCAACGAGCTTCGCACGACGCGAAGCCTCGTCCGGAAGGAAGGGGCCGAGAATCTCAGGCGGCACCGTCCTCCACCTCCTTCAGCGTCATCGCTGCACCAACCACATCGTCAAGTTACGGCAAACCGGAGGAAAGTGCTCATCGAAGCAAGCGTACCTGGAAAATTCTCGGGCTTCAAGTGGACCTCCGGATCTGCGCCCGGAACCTCAACAACGAACCTCTGCTCCCAGTTACGAAGCAGAGGCCACACCCCCGCCGCGACGAACTCTTCGCAGAGGTCGCGCATCGAGAGCTTCCGCGCCACGGTCGCCAACAACTGCACTCGGGACTCGCCGGTCCCGTCCAATTGCACCGTCGGATACCGGTGGAACAGTACTTCCGACATCGTCGACCGAAGAGGGCAGTCGTCCTCGACACGATAGTAGAACCACCCGGTCGTCCAACGCCCCCAATGCAGCTTGTACGCCTTCGCTGGCACCACGGCTTCGGGGCGAGGGACGAAGGAGATAACCCCCATAGACCCGACGACATCTTTCCCGTCCAACTTGAAGATCTTTTTCACGGCGTGCGCATAGTGCGTCGCCGCGAAGGCACCAGCATGCGGCCGAGACCCCTCCAGCCAAAAGGCCCACTCGAAGATGCCGAGCCGCACGAGCGCGTTGACGGTGAGCTGCTGGATCTCGAGGCCGAAAAGATCCAACACCTCCGCCACGAAAGCGGAGCAAGGCATCCGAAACCCGGCCTCGAAGAACCGCCGGTACAGCACGATGTGCCCGTCCTTCGGACTAGGGGTCGTCTCCCCCCTCCTTGGCGCCTCGGCCCGACTCCGATCCAGGAGCCCGTTGGCGGCCATCTCGTCCAGCGCCTTTGCGTCCACCGTGCTCCGGTCGACGAACGGCGACGCAGGGAAGCGGTCGTCGATGCGGACGCGCTGCGAAGCGCTGGTCTTCCCCTTCCGAGCCATCTCCGACGCCAGGACGACTACTTCGAAGCAACGAGCTGAAGCAACGAAGCAAGCGGAAACAGCGAGACCGCCGAAGCAAGCTAACCAAGCGGCTGCGGCGTAAGAGAGTGAAATGCGAAATCTGCGGCGGGGTAAAACCCTAGGGCCCGGTGTTGGCGGTCGTTAACCATGTTTTGACCGCCACCCTACCGGTAAATAAATACATAACACCAGATTTTGTGCATAGTAGATAGGAATAATGCTACTCCATAGGTTTTGATGAATATTTGGATGCAGGAGTGAATAATGGAGAAAAGTGGGCCCAGCCAGGGAAAATCCCTGGCCGGCCGGCCCCACCTAGCCGGCCGGCCGGCCCCACCTGGTGGCCACAGGCCCCAGGCTTCCTCCAGTGGGCTGGAAAATAATCTTCAACGCACAATTCAAGCCCAGCTCGGCAGAATTCCACCGACATTCTAGAAGGTGGGCTATTTGGGCCTTTACTTGGCCCTCAATCCAATTCTGCCGACCCCACGAAGTAGCCGACCTTCGGACCGCCATCAGGAGATGATCTGGAGCGTTCAGGCAAAAGACGGTGGCGAACCGACCGAAGGGACGGCCGGCCGGCCACCCCCCTAGGCCGGCCGGCCGACTTTGTCGGCGCCGCCTCTCCAAAGTCGGCCAGGGTGCTTCCACCCGCCTTCACAAGCTATAAAAGGGACCCCTCGGCCTCCGAATCAATGCGCACCATCACACTTCATCCAGTGTTCATTAGTTTAGTAGAGTAAATAACCTTTGTAGACTTGACTGCTAGAAAAGTAAATAATAGATAAACATACAGGTAGTCTTAACTCTATCTCGTTGCTCTCCCAAATGTATACTACGATTTATTTTATTACCTTGGATTTGAGGATGTGTGTGCCACCCATATCTATCATGCCTATCTTACCCCCGTCTCAAGTATAGTTGATACATTATTTCTTTCTCCAAATTATCCAATGCATAGCTATTATTCAGCTACCTTTGCTCTACTTCCCTGCGGAAATATAAATACGATAACCCTGGAATACTCCAGGTGAAATGCTACAATGGTGATCCGTGCGCTTGCGGAATTAATGAATTTAATTTTATCGCATAAGAACCGCCAACACCCGGGAGGTAAATATATAGCCCCGGTGAACCGGCCCTGACCGTCCGATGAGGGATCAACGGCCGCAGATCACGCCACGCAACCAGACGCGTCCCGTCAAACGAAACGGCGTCGCATCGCGATTCGCGCCGTTCAGTAAGTAAAACGCGTCCCAGTAAACGAGCCGGCACCGTTCCGCGATCTGCGCCGAGCAGTCAAGACACCTTTATTACGTGGCCGACCTTGCGGCACCGCCCACTTTCGGCGACCGCGCCCCTTCGGCGATCACGGCGCCGTAGCCGGCAGCTACCTCCGCGCCATCAGCGACAACTTTCGGCGACCGCGCCCCTTCGGCGAACACGGCTCCGTAGCCACAGCTACCTCTGGGACGTCAACCAAATCCCCAGCGACCACACCTTCGGCGACCACGATGTCGTAGCCGGCTGCTACCTCCGGGACATCGATGACAACCTCCGGCGACCACGCCGGCTGCTACCTCCGGGACATCGATGACAACCTCCGGCGACCACGCCCCGTCGGCGACCACGATGCCGTAGCTGGCAGCTACCTCCGGGACGCCGAGCCAACCCTCGGCGATCACCGTGCTTCCGGACGTCAACCCTCGGCGATCACCGTGCTTCCGGACGTCAACCTTCGGCGATTGCTGCACCTTCGGTGGCGCCCCTTCGGAGTCGCGACCTTCGGACACATCAAGGCATCCCTTCCGCAGCCGAAGCAGACCAGACCTTCGGAGCGCCGAAAGAGGGGACGACGGGCGGACCTCCGGATGGACACAGTTTCGGCCCTACCGAAGGTGGATCTCGACTGTGTGGGGCTAGCTGTTGGGGGAGGCCCACTGTGTCCCCTCCCCCTGGCCCAAAGGCCTGGCCTGCCATGAAGCCCATCAAGGCCCAAGATGGTATATAGTATAGGATAGGCCCACGTACATTGGCCTCTGGCCCACTAGGGTTAGGGAATCCCACCTTGTAATAAGGAAATGACCATAGTGCCCTGGAGGAAGGGCAATATGGTACTTGTAAGTCTAGGGTTGTAGGGGTGTGTCAGCCTATAAATACCCCCCTACCACCCTCAGGACAGGACATTGAATGCAAGCCCTTAATTACATACTTCTCTTGGCTCTTGTTTGGTCCCTTCCTAGTCCTTCCCAGAGGTCCCTCACTTGTGGTAGACTCTTGGAGGATCCCCTTCTACTATTGTGGGCTTGTAACCACAACACTGTCAGTCCCGTATTCCCCCAAGCGCTAGCGTCGGTCAAGCGCTACCGCCCTTCTCTCATATTTGCTATCGATATCGTTAGCCGGTGGGGAAGCTCGAGCCATGGCACCCCAAACATCTGATCTGGAGCCCAAAGTGTGAAGTGCTGAAGGGGAGGCTGAAAAAACTACAAGACATGACCATTGAGCAAGAGGCGTCAATGCATGTCAGGAAATTTCTTTGACCGCAAGCAGCCGCACGTTTTACGTGTGTGGCACCAAATTGACTGAAACAATATGCCGAATCTCCTCGACTGTCACAGCTTCACACGGTTTGCTCAACCTACAACTGTCCACTGTCTATAACTACTTCTTCCGTTTCAAAATATATGCAGTTTTGGTTTTGTACTAAGTTCATTGAACATTCTCTGAATCTGGACAAGTATATGTTCAGATTCATAGAACATTACTATATGACTACTCCTTCCGTTTCAAAATATATATGCAGTTTTTGGCTTTGTACCAGTCAGAACTGCCTACATTTTGAAACAGATAGAGTATAAAAGATGAAATTTAAAAGAAACTTAATGCAATTGTTGCTTCCCTTAAGAATATGCATTGCATGGTGAGTATGGTGGTTGAACAGCGAGATTATCCCTTGAAAAAAAAAAGAACAGCAAGATTATAGAGCAATCCTACTCTAACTCACGAAAGTAATGCGATCCGATGTATACTACGCCAAACCAACGAAAGCTCCAAATCCAAACCCCTCCCTCCTGCCTCCCCGCACCGCACGCGGCACGTTTGCACGTTCCGCACGCGCTCGCCGGATCAGTTACCACCACGCCGATCCAAATCACCCGCGCTACGTTCGCCCGCAGCACAGAAAAAGGGTCCCAAAAATCCAGCGATCCGCCGGCGCGGCGTCACCACCGGTCCCCCGCCGCCCACAGCATTGCGGCCAACTCCAACCCAGTGCCGGGTGCCACCGCCTCCCACGCGAGCGAATCCAAGCACCTGCGTGCGCCGCGGAAAGGCATTGGGTTGGCGAGCCATAAAAGCGTAGATCGTCAGCGGCCCCGGGCCCGCCGCCGCTTCGGTTCCCCTGCTTACGCCGTACTTCTACTTCCGAGGTGCTCCGATCGAGGAGCGCGGGGAGGAGCCATGCGCACCAAGCACCTCATCCCCAACCAGGCCGCGGGGCTCACCTACGCGCACGCCTACGCCGCCCGGCGCGAGGACTACGGCCGCGGCGGCGGCGACGGCGATGGCGGCGGCCGGGACCCGTTCGAGGGGTTCCCCGCGGAGGTGCTGGGGCTGATCGTGTCGAAGCTGCCCTTCCGGTCCGCGGTGGCCGCCTCCGCCGTCTCGCGCCGGTGGCGCGGCGCGCTGGCCGCCGCGCCCGCGCTCGACCTCGACTTCGCCGCCGCGTTCCCGGAAGCGCCGCGCCGCAGGGCGGCGTTCGCGGCCGCCGCCACCGCCGCGCTCGCGGGCTCCTCGCCGCTCCGCCGCCTCCGCCTCGCCCTCGAGGGCCTCTTCGACCAGGCGTTCGCCGCCTCCGCGGCCGATCACCTCGCGTCGTGGCTCGCCGCGGCGGCGGCGCGCGGCGTCGAGCGGCTGGAGCTCCACCTCCCGCGCTCCCGCCACGCCGTCCTCCCGCCCTCACTCCTCGCCTGCACCAGCCTCACGTCCATGACCCTCCGCCTCGACCACTACGCAATTCCGCTCCCTTCGCTCTCCCCACTCACCCGCCTGACCCGCCTACACCTCTCCTCTGTTTCCCTCACTGGAAACGGTGACTTCGGGGACCTCATCGCGGACTGCACGGAGCTTCGCTGCCTAATCCTTGAGCAATGCCACATTGGTGCGCTCCGCCTTGCCGGTCCATCGCGGCTTTGCTCCCTTGTCATCAAGGACTGTTCATGGACGCAGGAATCATCTGTTGCCGTCTCCGAGATGCCGGAGCTGCGCACCCTCCGCTACTCTGGTGAAGTGGCAACCAGGCACATTGTCGATGGAGACATCTCTTTGAACGAAGTCCGTCTTGCCATAGAGAAGCCACAGGTCAAGCCCCGCGACGATACTCTCAGAGAGCTTATTAGTTTGGTCGGGAATGTACGGAGCCTCTTGCTTTCACCCTGGTGCATTGAGGTTAGTATAGCTCGTACTCTTTATGTGATGATGTGATTTTGCCTGGTAAATCTATATAGTGACCTGTGATTGTTTTTGAAGCAATTTGCTCGTCCTGAAGAGTGGTCAAAGGTGCAGCTAGGCAAGGTGAGGCAGTTAGCGTGCATCATAGAGAGGAGAGAAGAAAGTGCTTTATCTGTTGCACCGTTGCTCTCAAACTGCCCAAATGTGGAAGAGCTATCTGTGTCTGTTGTGGTGAGATATGCTCTTTTGGCTCACTTCTCTACTAACCCTGTTCAATTTTAACGATATTATGCTATTTGTCTTTGCAGCCAACGCAGTGCAAACGCAGACGATGTAGTGATGATGGAGAGTTCCATCGTGTGCTGGGTCGTAAAGGGGCGACAATGAAGCATCTCAGGGGAATTTGGATGGAATACATTGATGAAAGCAAAAGTGGATTTGAACTAGTTAAGGTCCTGCTCAAGAATGCACCGGCATTGGAGATGATGACAATTGTGCCTTCCATGGACGGTCTTGAGCAGGCCATGTTTAGGCGCAGGGTGTTGAAGCTCAGAAAGACCTCTCGGAATGCCAGCATCCGGTTTTCCACTACTGGATGATGAGATGAGTATGTGTGACTGTAGCCCATTACCAAAGCACCATGTTGCAGTCCTGGAAGGAAGAAATCACTTTGCTACAGTCCATGAGGTTTCTCCCCCTCTTGTTCTGGATGATTTTAACTTGTAAATAGTAACAGATTTGATTACAATATTTTATTCAACTCTAGGCAAATTTTACTGAAAATGTGGTCTGGCTTTGTTGGATGCTAATTCTAAGATAATAATACTGTTATAAATTCCCTTGAAAGCTATAGAAATAATAGTTTGTGCACACTCTTCGGGTCTGTTTAGTATAGTTAAGAGTTATACGGCAACACAGCAGCTGAGTTTCTTTTGGGCTACATAACCCTGTTACCCAACAAACAGACTTGTTGCTCTAGAATACCTGTTACACATAACATGTAACCTGCTACCAAGTAATTAGGTAAGCGTTTCAAGAGAGAGAGAGGTAATTAGGTGAGTAACAATAATAATCTCAGGAAGCCACCACTGACCATTACTATGTCGATTACTATGTCGAAGGGGAACCTAAAGCTAGCTGTATGGCCCAATGTTTGGATTCACATTCAGACTTCATTTGATAATTTACACCTTGGTCGCCATTTATAACATTACCTGATTCCCCCAAGTGATATCAGATTTTGAGATGGGCATTGTGCACCAATATCAGCTTGTTCATTGTGATTTTTGATTCTACCAAGGTTTCCCTAATTCAAACTACCTCTAAAAGCTAAAACTTATTCAGACTATTTATAATTTATTCATTTCCCCCTTTTTTTTTCTGAATGACAGTCAAACACGTTGTGATTCTTCTTACAGGCCATTTGAGAACCACTATTTTTGTGAACTTTTAGAGCTCTGGCTTACCTTGTACCGTGTCCTCCCTAGACTTCTTAGGAACTAATGATAAGAGCTGGGTTCTTACTGGTTTCATGAGTTTCTTTACAAGGTTCCTGAAATTAATCGTATTTTAAAGAAAAATGTAATGCGTAATCTTGCTAGAGAAGTGGAACAGCTGTTTGCAGCCATGACCTGTGAACATAGGTTTGGTTTTGCTTTCAGTTTATTATCTTTATTAGTGGTAGTCTTATAAACTCAGCAGGAAAAAGTTCATCCAAACTGTTGAGTTATTGCTATAGCAGAACCTTCATATAACAATATGTCCAGATAGGTCATGCGACTCTTAATAATGATACAGCTATCCAGTGTACATGCCATTGTGCAGTTCATGCACTGACACCCTACAGCTGAATGTGGCTGAATGGCTTGCGTGGGTTCTCTTCTGTTCTATGATACACTTTTGAAACATTGAACACTTACCATTTCTGACCAAAGGTTTAAGCATTGTGTTATTTCTTGATGGTTTACAGACTGAACCTGTATGATTTGTTGTAGTCTTCTTGAAATAACTTCTATTCAGTCTTATTAAAATTTTTGCACCCCTCTAGAGGCTTGGGATATCCCATAAGGTTGGTTGAGATGGCCAGCAGGAAAGGTTTGTTGTTGCTCGTACGAACTCGGAGTCTGGCTCAGTCGACGCGTTGTTTTCTCATCTATTCTTCTGAATTCTGTCCTGACCTTTGAGTCCTTTCGTTTTTTAGGGGGAAAAGATTGTCCTGACCTACAACATTGTCTCCTTGAATGAGCTCAGAAATCATCCAGCCATTCACTTATATGAGTTGTGGGAGTCCCCTTAGTCAATGGCGCAAATGTAATTGTTGAGTGAGTTTTGTGTTTGTGTTGGGCGTGTCCTTTTGTACTTCGTTTTGCTCCTTCTTAATACAAAGACGTGCAGTTCTCCTGCGTGCCTGCAGCACTAACATCTTGCTCGGAGTTCTGAGATCACCCTGGAATTCTTTTATCAGAAGAAACAAAACTCTGATCAAATTTGGCCGAAATTTTTGCTTTGACTTCTACACTTGCCAAGCCTAGAGCTGACAATCTGATATAACATATAACATTTGCCTGCCTGCCAATCACTGTCATGCCCCCCCCCCCCCCCCCCCCCCCCCCCCCCTTCTCTGTGAACCATGCTACCCCGAGTAACAGTAATCGGCAAGATCAGAATCAGACAGTATTGATGTACCACCTCGGCCCATGGACCTGCTCAATTAACCTTTGTTCAATGCTCCCTTGCTCATGAACCAACCATTTGTCGTTGGCAATGACCCCCTCGCCAGCTAAATTCTTCTGTAGGAAGACATTGATGTCGCCATTGGTACCTTTCAGATCTAACATTTGGCTTGTTCGCACGAACAGTTGGTCCCATGGAGCACCTTTTGCTTGCTTGTTCGCACAACCTGTTGATTGCTATTGAAAGTCACGACTGGATGTTGTAGAGATCTGATTCTCGTGTTGGCTGGTGTTCCATGTGATCATATATTCAGAATCGTACCCATCCTTGTTCAGGGAGACAAGTGATGTTTGCTTGTTCAGTATCGGGAAAAGGCTGCTCGCCGGCTTCGTATTGTTTCAGCTCGAGCATTTTACTGTTGTGCTCTGCTGCAGCCGACTCGTAGGCTAGAGATGAACTTCTACCGTAATAACTTTTCTTTATTTATCTTCTTGTTTCTAGTAATCGTTTCTTCTGTAGTTGTATGAACGAAAGCTGGCTTCTTTACAGCCGCAAGGAGATTCCATTCAGCCGAAAGCGAACGTGCCCCTGCCAGTGGCTGTTGTGACTTGTGACATACGTACACCGATTGTACTAGTACTCTTCTCATGGGTACTCCCATGAAGCAACAGCCCATTTGCCAAATCCTGTTGCTTCAGTTAAACGATGCCGTGACCGATCAACAACACGCATACGTAATGGCAGATTGCATGTGGACAGTTTCTCTGCACGCTGAGAGAGAGGAGGGCTACTTCGCCTCTGCATCAACGCCTTTGCAGCGCAGAGCGTGTTTCGCGACGATCCACGACTTTCCGCAACAATCAACTTCCAAGCCGGAGCATGCGCGCGCCTCGAACGGGTACCTGCCGGAATCGCTTCTGCAGAAGAAGGGAATGAAACGAAGGGGATCCCTCTAAATCGTCAATCGCCGTAGCCATAAACCGCGCGTCGTGAGCCTCTCCAGGGAAGTTGGGCGCGTCACCGGCGCGGCGCGCGAGCCCACCTCGGCACGGCACATCTGTCTCGTGTGAGCAGTGACCTATGTCACCTATCTCGTCTCCAACCGTATTTTCCTTCCCTCATTCAATCTCTCCTTTTCTTCATTCACCATTTTGGCATTCGCACAGTACATTTAGTACCCCGGGTCTGGGAACTAAACGGCTGATGAGGCCGCACTGTCAAATCATGTCAAGCTTTCGGTGTTGGCCCTGCTTGAGATTTGTGTTACTGGTACTGCATGTTTAGGTGAATTCCTATAAGTGGTGTTACTGTGTTAGAATGAAATTTGTGTCTGGCTTCATTAGTACTCAAAGCTTAAGTGGCACTCCTAATATCCTTGTACAGTACTTCATTAGTAACTCGTAAACGGACGTTGAAGTTTTTTTTTTTGGCGAAAAGAGAATTTCATTGATATTAAAGCATATTATATCCCCTGATTACAAAATCAACGCATACAACTCCAACTTCATTGATGAGAGACAAGAAGCCTTGAAAGAGCCGCAAATTCTACCGTTTAGGATCACCATCCCAAACGAACAGTGGCGGAGCCAGGTCTGATTCGCCTGGTAAGCATACATCATGCAAATAGTGCTGATTTACTGCTGATAGTGTTAAATACTAGTCCTAAATAGCTTTGAAACAGCGGTAAATAGTCATAAACAGTAGCTACAGTGCCTTATTTTGCCAGAAACCAGGGTAGTCCTGGGCATATACGGACTATCCGCTGACTACGTTACTGCAGACGGATATGCCACGAATAAAAACTTCAGCCCATCTCACCATCCTCGTATCCGACGGAGGGAAACTGGAACTGAAACCTTGAAACGGACGTTGAAGTTAGTAGAGCGGACAGTTGCAAAAGTACTCCAATTGGCTACGGGAAATACCTACACTCCGACGAGAGTACTGTACTGCACTGTACATCCTTTATTGCGTGGCTGTACATGTGCTTCTAACCTCATTAAGAGGCAAAAACAATTGATTTAATATTAATAAAAAATTTGACTTAATAAGACTATACAACTCCCAAGTCCCAAGTGCCTACCACTGCTGACCGAATTGAAGAATACTACTAGACAAATAACTCATCGTATATTATCCACTCAATTTTCTAAAGCGCATCTACGTAGAGCCTGCCTAGTACAAAATTTATTCGTTGACATCGATTGACGCTGAGAGCCTCTGGAATCGATCATTCCATGCACGTACACAGTAGTACATCCTTCGCCAACCAACCATAAACATCAGCTTTCAAATTTTCAAATAAAAAAACGGTGGACTTCACATTAATGCGCAGATGTGTAGTTTCTTTATTATATTTCCCCACCAGTAGAAAATAAGCTGTCAAAGTAGCTATACACATTTATCTGTCGACTCCAACATCATCATACAAAATTAATCAAGATTTCAGAAACAAATCCTCTTCACTCCCTACACCTACTCTGTTGCCCTGCCCCCCAATTACTTCTCCTAATCGGCGATAGGCAGCAGCCATGGCCAGCTGAGGGACGCTCCGGCCCTACCCAAGTCAAACCTGTCACCTCCTTCGATCGCCATTAACGAGTCGGTTAACTCTGCCTCTGCTCTGCTCTGCTATGCTATGCTCTCGTACCACGGGAGGTCGCGAGCCAGCCATGCGCGCGCGGGACAAACGCTGGCAAGCTCACTGCCCCTACCACGGCAACTTCAGCAGCGGGTGAACGAACAGTGCAGCTTCGTAGCGCACCCTGCCCCGGACCAAACCACCGCACACGACTCCTTTAAAGCGCCGCACAGGCACAGGCACAGACACCATCGTCACTCCCCAGACACGAGCGCAGACGCGGGCCTCACGCCGCGATCTCCGCGTCCGAGACGAGCGCCATGAGCTCGTCATCGGTGCATGGCGCCGGCCAGGACGGCGGCGGCGCCGCGGGAGAGGGCGGGGAGAAGAAGAAGAAGGCGGCGGATCAGGAGGCGGCCAAGGTGCCGTTCATGAAGCTCTTCTCGTTCGCCGACCGGTGGGACTACGTGCTGATGGCGGTGGGGTCGCTTGGCGCGTGCGCGCACGGCGCCTCCGTGCCCGTCTTCTTCATCTTCTTCGGCAAGCTCATCAACATCATCGGACTCGCCTACCTCTTCCCCACCACCGTCTCCGGCCGCGTCGCCAAGGTAAAAAAAAAATGGTATCTCCTGCAGTCTCGGAGATCCCTCCCAGGAGCTCAGCTTCATTCAGCTCGGCGAGAATCCGGCGACAACGACGTACTACTTGCGTGTGTTGATTTGTTTCCCTTGTGCGTGCAGTACTCGCTGGACTTCGTGTACCTCGGCATCGTCATCCTCTTCTCGTCGTGGACCGGTGCGTGCAACCTCCAACACCAAGCAATGCGTGGCCAGCCAGCCAGCAGCGGTGTTCGTTCGCTCGCTCGCGCGTATAACATGCCGTGTCGTGTTGCAGAGGTGGCGTGCTGGATGCACACGGGCGAGCGGCAGGCGGCGAAGATGCGGCTGGCCTACCTGCGCGCGATGCTGGACCAGGACATCGCCGTCTTCGACACAGAGGCGTCCACCGGCGAGGTCATCAACGCCATCACCAGCGACATCCTCGTCGTCCAGGACGCCATCTCCGAGAAGGTACGTACACCGCCATCCAGCCCGTAATTAAGCTTCACCTGCGCGCGCGCGTTGCCATTCTCTTCTCGCTGTGGCGCGCGCCGCGGCCGGCCTGCAAGCTCATCGGGCGAGGCGAAATGGGGAAAGGGACTAGAGAAATTAACGGCGCGGCGGCAGGCGAGCAGCGTGCCAGTCGCCGGCCGATCCATTCCACGGGGGGGCGGCCTGCGAGCAGTTACTAGGGTTGTTGAACCGCATTGAAGGCGTGGCGGGTGCTGGAGCCCGCAGCAGCTGCTCATTGCTGATCCAGTCTGCAAAGTACTCCTCCAATTAATCTGCTGGAATAACTGCGGCTTCTCAATCTCATGCTTCTGTTTTTTATCTCACTGCTTCTCATCTCATAACCTTGCCCAGTTTGAAATCGTGCAATGCGTCGGTGGAAGTCCACGCAATGTCCGTGAGTCCCGTGGATCGGATAACGTGTTCACTTTGTCAATTGGTGAGACGCGGATACTAGCAGTAACAATGTGGTAGTGCAAGTTTTTACAACAACGGAGTACATGAAAAGTTAAAAAAGTTTACTCGTCTAGGCTCTAAATTGCAAGTCTGATCGCCTGATTTCTTCGTAATAGTATTACTCTTACTCAACCTGCCTAGTAACAAAGTTAGTTGTAACTGCAAAAGCTGAAAAGTTGATTTGTGTATAGCCCAAAACGACACTACTTTCATGAAGAGGTCTCGTTTCATTCTAGCAAAGTCAGCATTCATGATCATTACCTCTCTGAGATTGACACATAAACCACAATCAATACTGCCATTATGCACCGTCCATTTAGATAGTAGTAGAGCGTACGAGCACCCAGCATCATGGATGGGCAGTTGTGCACTATTCCCGTGCTATGTGTGGCTTTTTCAGGAACGTGTTGGTACGGCTCGTGCACCGCGGTCAATGTTGATCGCGTTCATTGCAACTGTCCACCATAACTTGGGCTACCAATCACTATCAATATTTTTTTTAAGGAAACAATCACTATCAATATGATTTCGCATTTTAGAGAGTTTTGTATTAATCGGGAAAAGTACTGAATGCGGAAAGTTTGAAATTGCCGCATCGGTTTTGCACACCGTAGTGACTGTAAATGTGACTGAGCTAGTGGCCAGTGGTGATGGACTGGTGGCGCTACTCAATCGGTTTCCATGACCTCCAGTTTACGATGATCCTCGGTTCCTCTACTTATATAGCCATGAACCATCACACCAGTACTCCGTATCCAATAATATTGTACGAATCCACTATAAACCTTACCTAACTGTAGGTACATTTGCCAAGCGTTTCTACACACGCCAGTACACCTTTCAGATATGTATTGCTGTGCACGGGCTATTTTTTTCGCCGTATAGTTAGTCCCTTCGGTTTTTAATTGATGCCGTCAGAACAACTTTTTAGTCTAAAGATAAACTACTCCCATTTGCAGCGGGAAAAAAAACTTCAGCAATTGTAAAAATTGGAGGGAGTAGGTGTCAATGCACAATGCTCATGAGTCATGACGACATCCTGTGATCCACTTCGTGTTCTTGCATACGTCCCTCAATCCCCTACTGTCCATGTCCAAGTCATGAGCGGCTGCCCTCCTATTTAAATTCTTTTCACGGGGATCACATTCCTGCAGAGAGGCATAAATTTTGATGTCTTATGCGACTCCTAAATTTTTAAAAACACGCTTTTAGAGGGAAAAGATTTCAGTTCTGCCGACCATTTGATCTTGTTACCGTGATCAGTTGTGGGCATTTTTTAGGTTGCCTATCTAACAGGATCAATGCCCGGTTAGCTCAATCAGGGTGTGTGGTTGGTGATGCATCCTGATCTGGGGCGATCCTTTCCTTGCTCGAGTACGCGCGTACTCTGAACATATGCTGACGGTGGCGGAGGTTTTGATAGCTCGGTTGGTTGGCGTTGGTCTCTGCTACCTTGTTCTTGAAAGCTCCTTTCCTTATTCGTGCCAACCTTTGCTTGCTAAAACAAGGACAAACTACTTGTACTGCAATATTTGATGCGGGGTTCACATGGAACGTCGCAACAGCTGTAGTTCATCCATCCTGATCGTACCAAGACATCATTTTTTTGGAAAACTTCTTCTTTTTTTTTTTTTTTTTTTGAGCATCGGTTGAAAACTTCATAACTCGTGTACAAAATGAAATTGATAAACCTCTGTTTTATGGCCCAAGAAGGTTATTGGGCCAGTGTTGCTTTTAACAGGCCGAGCAATTTTACTGCTCTTTCTTGAACTGTGTCTCTCGCATCGTCCCATCCCTAGTTACAACGAATCCAGCCCACATTCTAAGGCTAGTGACTCTTGAACTGGTCAAACTGCCTGAACGCTGACAAGTTGTCCTGCTGTGTAAGTGTTGTGCGCGCGCGCCCAGGCGCGCACGATGCGTCCCGACGAGCTCACGTGTGGTATAAATTCATTTCATGGTTCGTTGCAGGTGGGCAACTTCATGCACTACATCAGCCGGTTCCTGGCCGGCTTCGCCATCGGCTTCTCACGCGTGTGGCAGATCAGCCTCGTCACCCTCGCCATCGTCCCGCTCATCGCCATCGCCGGCGGCCTCTACGCCTACGTCACCATCGGCCTCATGGCCCGCGTCCGCAAGTCCTACGTCAAGGCCGGCGAGATCGCCGAGGAGGTCGATCAAATTTACTTGCCCTGTTCTTGATACATACTATGAGCTAATGTGCATACAGCACGCTCGATTGTGATTGATTGAGGACTTGCGTACTGACGCTGCCGTAGGTTCGTGCTCGCGCGTGCAGGTGATCGGCAACGTGCGGACGGTGCAGGCGTTCGTCGGCGAGGAGAAGGCGGTGCGGACGTACCGGGAGGCGCTGCTGAAGACGTACAAATATGGCAAGAGGGGCGGCCTCGCCAAGGGCCTCGGTCTGGGCTCCATGCACTCGGTGCTCTTCCTGTCCTGGGCGCTGCTCGTCTGGTTCACCAGCATCGTCGTCCACAAGCGGATCTCCAACGGCGGCGAGTCCTTCACCACCATGCTCAACGTCGTCATCGCTGGACTGTGAGTGCATCACATCCTTCCTTGCAAACCGTATTGTCCTGAGTCATCGGTTGGTAACCGGGATAATGCGCGTGTGACTGGCACAGGTCGCTGGGGCAGGCAGCGCCGAACATATCGACGTTCCTCCGGGCGAGGACGGCGGCGTATCCCATCTTCCAGATGATCGAGAGGAAATCCGTGAACAAGGCGAGCTCCAAGACCGGCCGCACCCTGGCCGCGGTGGACGGCCACATCCAGTTCCGCAACGTGTGCTTCAGCTACCCATCCCGTCCGGACGTGGTGATCCTCGACAGGTTCAGCCTGGACTTCCCCGCCGGCAAGGTCGTGGCGCTCGTGGGCGGGAGCGGGTCCGGCAAGAGCACCGTGGTGTCGCTGATCGAGCGCTTCTACGAACCGCTGTCCGGCGCGGTCCTGCTCGACGGGCACGACATCAGGGAGCTCGACGTCAAGTGGCTGCGCCGGCAGATCGGGCTGGTGAACCAGGAGCCGGCGCTGTTCGCGACCAGCATCCGGGAGAACATCCTCTACGGCAAGGGCGACGCCACCGCGGAGGAGATCGACCACGCGGCGAAGCTGTCGGAGGCCGCGACCTTCATCAACCACCTCCCCGAGCGCTACGAGACGCAGGTCGGCGAGCGCGGGATCCAGCTCTCCGGCGGCCAGAAGCAGCGCATCGCCATCTCCAGGGCGATCCTGAAGAACCCCTCCGTGCTGCTCCTCGACGAGGCCACCAGCGCGCTGGACGCCGAGTCGGAGAAGAGCGTGCAGGAGGCGCTGGACCGCGTCATGGTCGGCCGCACCACCGTGGTGATCGCGCACCGCCTGTCCACCATCCGGAACGCCGACACCATCGCCGTCGTGGACGGCGGCAGGATCGTCGAGACCGGCACCCACGAGCAGCTGGTGGCGAACCCGAGCAGCGCGTACGCCTCGTTGATCCAGCTGCAGGAGGCCGCGCAGCTTCAGCACAAGCCGTCCTTCTCGGACAGTGCGAGCATCACCAGGCCACTAAGGTACGTACTGGAGATTGACAATCTGCCCACTATATATGAGCCGACGATCTTATACTATGTTTTGCTTGTAGCTTCAAGTACTCAAGGGAGTTGTCCGGGAGGACGAGCATGGGCGCCAGCTTCCGGTCCGACAAGGACTCCATCAGCCGGTACGGCGCCGGCGAGGCGCACGACGAAGGGCGCAAGGGGAAGCCCGTCTCCATGAAGAAGCTCTACTCCATGGTGCGTCCCGACTGGTTCTTCGGCGTGTCGGGCACCATCAGCGCGTTCGTGGCGGGGTCCCAGATGCCGCTGTTCGCGCTGGGCGTGACGCAGGCGCTGGTGTCCTACTACATGGGGTGGGAGACCACCAAGCGCGAGGTGCGCAAGATCGCCGTGCTCTTCTGCGGCGGGGCCGTGCTGACCGTGGCGTTCCACGTGGTCGAGCACCTCAGCTTCGGCATCATGGGGGAGCGCCTCACGCTGCGGGTCCGGGAGCGCATGTTCGCGGCGATCCTGCGCAACGAGATCGCCTGGTTCGACGACACCAGCAACACCAGCGCCATGCTGTCGTCGCGGCTCGAGGCGGACGCCACGCTCGTGCGCACCATCGTCGTCGACCGCTCCACCATCCTCCTGCAGAACGTCGGCATGATCGTCACGTCGCTCGTCATCGCCTTCATACTCAACTGGCGGATCACGCTCGTCGTCCTCGCCACCTATCCACTCATGGTCAGCGGCCACATCAGCGAGGTTTGAACTCTCAACACAACGACTCTTCTTCGCCGTCCTCTGTAGCAAATTAACAACTCGGTCCACGACTCACGGTATCATGTTGCCATGATGGATGAAACAGAAAATGTTCATGAAGGGCTACGGCGGCAACCTCGGCAAGTCGTACCTCAAAGCCAACATGCTTGCCGCGGAGGCCGTGAGCAACATCCGAACCGTGGCCGCGTTCTGCTCTGAGGAGAAGGTGATCAAGCTCTACGCAGACGAGCTGAAGGAGCCCTCGAAGAGGTCCTTCCGCCGAGGCCAGGGCGCCGGCCTCTTTTACGGAGTCTCCCAGTTTTTCCTCTTCTCATCTTACGCTCTGGCGTTGTGGTAAGTGCTACGTATTGGCTGGAGGAGCACACTAAACTCAGTCTGTGTTTAATTACTCGGGAAAGAAAAAATTGAAAATGTTGCAAATTTCAGGTACGGTTCGTATCTGATGAGCAAGGAGCTGGCCAGCTTCAAGTCCGTGATGAAGTCCTTCATGGTGCTCATCGTAACGGCTTTGGCCATGGGGGAGACACTGGCAATGGCGCCGGACATAATCAAAGGCAACCAGATGGTGTCCTCGGTGTTCGAGATCCTTGACCGCAAGACCGACGTCCGGATCGACTCTGGCGACGACATCAAGAAGGTGGAAGGCTTGATCGAGCTGCGCGGCGTGGAGTTCCGCTACCCGTCGAGGCCGGAGGTGACCGTGTTCAAAGGGCTTGACCTCCTGATGAAGGCCGGCAGGAGCATGGCGCTGGTCGGGATGAGCGGCTCCGGGAAGAGCACCGTGCTGTCGCTCATCCTCCGGTTCTACGACCCGATTGCCGGGAAAGTTTTGATCGACGGTACGTACCTCCTGCTGCTTAGAGATAACTAATAGCACCCGATAAAACTGTTCTGCTGATAGTCGACTTATGATGCAATTTGCAGGCAAGGACGTGAAGAAGCTGAAGCTGAAGTCGCTGAGGAAGCACATCGGCCTGGTCCAGCAGGAGCCGGCTCTGTTCGCGACGACCATCTACGACAACATCCTGTACGGCAAGGACGGCGCGACGGAGGCCGAGGTCGTCGAGGCGGCGAAGCTGGCGAACGCGCACTCGTTCATCAGCTCGCTGCCGGAGGGGTACCGGACCAAGGTCGGGGAGCGCGGCGTGCAGCTCTCCGGCGGGCAGAAGCAGCGCATCGCCATCGCGCGCGCCATCGTCAAGGACCCGGCCATCCTGCTCCTGGACGAGGCCACGAGCGCGCTGGACGTGGAGTCGGAGCGCGTCGTGCAGCAGGCGCTGGACCGGGTGATGAAGAACCGGACCACGGTGATGGTCGCGCACCGGCTGTCCACCATCAAGAACGCCGACGTCATCTCCGTGCTGCAGGACGGCAAGATCATCGAGCAGGGGGCGCACCAGCAACTCATCGAGAACAAGAGCGGCGCCTACCACAAGCTCGTCAGCTTGCAGCAGCGGCAGCAGCAAGAGATGCAGAGGCAGCAGAACACATGAGAGATTTCGGAGCGGACACGTCGCTTGTGGTCGGATCGTGCTCTGCCGTTCTTGGGATTTTAGTTACGGAATGGAGTGTAAAAGCATGTACTACTACTGTTTTCTTTTTGTTTCTGAAACCGAGTGTGTTCAGAATTACAGGATAAAGTATTACTGAATTGTTATTCCTTTGTACTAGATCATAGCTGAATTTCCGGAGTCATGTGTCTGCGCCTCCTGGAGGCAGGACCTTCACTCTATGTAAGCTCGAGCTCTATGATAAAAGATGTTCATACTCGTGCATTGTTATGCTGCTTCCTTGGATGCTTATGTTCAAGCCCTTTATCTCGCTTGTTTTTTATAGTCTGCCTCTTGCACTCATTATAGTCACAATATAGACTTTTCATTGAGAAAATAAGATATTGTATTTGTTTTTTGTTCTGAGATATTATATTTCTGGTTTTTAGTGGGGACACATCGGTTGACCCGGTCAGCAAGCAGTACTATAACTGATTTTAAGGTGAAATTGGGCTGGGCTTGATATGTTGATCACTTTGGACTGGCCCGTCCAAACTGAATGCAATGCTCCAAAGCAATTGACCGAGGCAATGTGCTCAAAACATGCTTTAAAAAAAAAGGCAATGTGCTCAAAAGAAAAAAAAAATGACCGAGGCAAGAATGGGTCAATACTCAATAACGATCAGCGCGACATCTACAAAGAGGTCAAAGCTGATGCTAACGCAGCAGCCTTGCGATGTGAGCCTCTTCGTGAAAATGGCTGAAAAACCTGAAACTCTGAAAGCACCCTCTCCATCTGTCCTTTTGTAAGATCAAATTAAATAGCAAGTTGAACTCAAAAGGGGGTGCTCTTTTAGCTCGGTATGGTCTGAGATGCCTGGTTTGGAATAACGAACCTCGTTTAGGGACAAACGAAAACGCACGACTTAATCCATGTCGTGTAACAGCGCTACAAATCACTCATCAGGGAATCCTAGGCGACTATGCGCCGGAGATATATAGCAGCATTTCGTCGTGACTCACCCAACCCAACGTCTGCACACGAAAGCATATGCAGCGTTTTTGGCCGGCGCTCAGGTCCCAGCACATAGCATCAGCAATCGATGAGTCAAACCTTTCTTCGATGACAACACGCGTCTACTAAACTTCAAATTTCGTGCTCTTTTTCGGAGCTCTTTGAGCCAGGATAATGTAAGGAGTAACTTTGAGCCCACTAAGCAAGCGCTTTGAGCCAGTAATCTGAGTACTGGAGACCCATGAGGCAAGCACCTAGAGCTTTGGAGCCGCCTCTTGGGAACCAGAATTCGTAGTCAGCTGGGGAAGTTTCTTGCTCCGATGGTTTCGAACTAGGAAGTGAGGCGCGCTAACGCCGCGCCCGTCCATTTCTCGCGTACGGCCATTGTTTTTATACATACGTATGGAATTGTATAAACAGGTTTCTCCTTCTGGAGGACGGATGTTGTGTATTATGCTCTGTTCTTTAACGTGTACGCTCTGTTCTGTTTATTGCATATTCGGCTGCTCCCTGGACCATCCTTTTTATTTGTTTGCTGTTGATGGCACAAGTGTCAGAAAGAGTGGAAATTGTGGGTTATCCTCCCTGATCAGATGCAGGTTCGATTAACTACACGGTGGCAGGAAAAAATTGGATGGGAAAAAACAGTGTTTGGAGCCATTCCTTTTGTAACACACAGCACCACTGTAAGGACTTGTTTTTAGGAGCACAATCCGAGAACATCTGATGAGGTGAATATATTGTATGTACAAACAGTTGCAGATATAGAAAATATTACAATAGTGACATGCGGTGCTAAATCAGTTTGTGCAGCGCTCCATAACAGGCGCCAACAACCCTGTCCACCACAGCAGTTTCGTTCTGCAATAACCATTGCAATTTCCTAAAACGCAAGAAAATGAATGAGTATGCAATATGTGGAACTCGGTGAAGAAGTGAAAAATTTATTTGACCAATACAAATAGAATAACTCTGAATGCGATTCATAATTATGCATACTAACAACCTGGGAAGGCAAACGGATGGTTAAATACATGCAAGAAACATGTGAAGATCCTGAGAAGACTAAGCGACAATGAAGAAAAAAAACTGATGACATATGATTTTTCTGAATGGTGAAGGAATATCCTCACACCGATGCACTTGCTTTGTACGGTTTCTGAGGGCACCTATTTTGGATAGCACGTATGATCACCGTTTGTACAAATTTAATGGGCACGTACTTATCTCATTGTTTTATTCTATCAATATGCCTATCTGCTGATTGACCAGTATAGATCGAAGTTTTGAGATGAATAGACATCCAGCTTACGTTTAGTTTTAGTCTGAGTATCCCCATTCAGCAAATAATCCACCTATTAATTTTAACTAAATCATGTGGTTGCATTTACAGGTAAGAATAACGTAGTAGTTAGATGTATAAGCTGATAGGAAAAAATCACTCATTTTTGCATCATGACACAAGGCTATTCTCATCCGGAAATCAAGATAAATAAATAGACAGTTCCTTATACATATTGCAGGCTAGTATTCTCAAAACCAAGATTGCAGGAAGCAGTCTGGTGTGGTTAAACTTACTTTGTAGAAGCACATACTTTACAAAATATCAGAATAAATTACAATTTAGGTAGAGGAATCTGATAACACATGTTTTTAACTATCACAACCTCGATGTTGATATATATCAAAGAAAGAACACGGATGGTACCATACATCAAGACACTTCAATGAGAAAAAAAAAATCAGTTTACTGCGGTTAAGCTTTTGTGGCATGTTATGAGCTAATAAATATAACATCAGTACAACCATATATCAAGACACTTCAATGAGGAAAAATAAAATCAGTTTACTGTGGTTAAGCTTTCGTGACATCTTATGAGCCAACAAATATATTAATATGTTGCTGCTTGCACCCTAAGTACGACAGGTGAGGGCTTAACGAATATAGCATATCATGATGAAACAAAAGCAAGCTTAGAAGTAAAACGGCTTGTTCAAGACTCCAGGTTACTCCAACTTTGCCTGCGATTCTATTGTAAGGAAAACATAGCTGGCTGTGCATGGATTCAGACTTAACCCGCGGATAAAGAATGTTTCAGACTTGACTGGCAGACAGGTTAAAAGGATATAAAAAAATATTGGTGGATATCACTATGATGAAAACAGGTTGCAGAACAAACATGCCACTAAATCGTGAGTTGTATCTAGGGAGAACTAACCTTGGAATTTGAAGACAACGTGTGAAATCAACAACAGATCCTTAACTCTCATTCCAAAAAAAAAAAACAGATCCTTGCATGTAAATCAAACCAAAGAAGGTGAGATTGCAGATGCAGCTGCTGAATTCAGTCCAACGGGATACGTAATAGTGGCGAACTGGCGGTAGAATAGAATCTGCAATAGGAGTCGATTATATTTCATAGTAATGAAATGTAATGATTGAGCAAACTGATTCACGCAAAAAAAAAAAAAAAAAAGATAGATGCCATTTTAGTGCAGGCAGTCAAATAAAATCCAGGTCCTCCTAAGACCACTGCCTGGCCAAAAGGATGCACTCCATGCTACCAGTCTATTATGGACTAATGGACAGATGGAACAAAGAAGACTGAATAATACAGTACCCAATGAGAAATGGATAGTGAACCAACCATCCCTCGATAACTACCGGCAAGTGCATAATCCACATTAAAAAGAATTATCTACTGTCATAGATCGGGGTTCCACGGATTGGCACTGTCCACAAAACAATACAGCCAGTCAAAAGGATGGTTCTTTATTAAGTCAATTATGCAATAATGGAATCTGTGAAATTAAAATAGTCCCATTCTAGTAGTGAATATGACTTGCAGTTTAAGGAGAATTCGGTGAGGCTGAAGACGACAAATTGCTCAACACCCTACTGTGATCCTTCAAGTTGCAAGTTCAATCTCCATCTTTTTTCAGTATTCACGTTTGCACAGACATGTTGCGAAGGTTAAATTCAATGTTCAATTTCCATCTTCCAATGCTCAATGCCCGTTTAGTTATTATGCAAAGAATAAACCCAAACATACCATGGCGTCTTTCTCGATCACCAGATCAAAGCTCTCACGCTCAAACGGCAGGTCGAGCATGTTTGATGCCACCACCTCCACCCCTGCAAGAGGCAACAACATTTCACCACATAATCATTCCCACTGCTACTGATCAAGCAAGCGTAAAGCACTTCTTTCCACCGGCACAAGATGGCAGGCAGAGGAAACTGAAACCAGCTGAAATTACCGTGGGTGCCCGGGCCGTCAAGCATGCGCTCGTGCATCAGCTGGACAACGACGGGGGAGTGGTCCACGCAAGTGATGGCATCGGCGATGCCCTCCAGCAGCAGCTCCTCCCCAAGCCGCGGCTTCCGCATCCGATCTCGAGGACTTGCACACGCACGCACCAAAGAAGCAGAGTTCCGTCAATAACGAATGGTAAGCAAAGATTGGGTTTGGGGGAGAACGAACAGGGAGGAACAGGAAGTGGGAGAAGTCTTTGAAGCACTACAATGCCAGGGGACGGCCACGCCGAGTGAAGGCTGCCGCCTCAGGCTCATGCCGCCTCGGTCGGCATCCTCCTGTGGCCGCTGCCGTGGCCCCGCCAGGGATGTCGTTGGCGCCTCCATTTTGCTCACAGCAGCGCCGGCCGTGAGCAGGGGCACAGGGGCGCGGCCAGGTCAAAGCCGCGGCGGCCCTCTGTGGCTTGACGACGCGGATACAGAGAGGGAGGAGGAGGAAGAGGAGCCGGTGAGGCGGCGGCGCTCGACCTGAGGCGCGGGAAGAGGAGGAGCATGCGAGGCGGCGGCGGTCAGACAGGATACCGCGGCGGCCTCGCCCGTGAGGACGACGGAGGAGAAAGGAGGCGTGGGGATGGCGAGGAGGAAGGGGACGATGCGTTGACGCCGCGGCGGCTCGGGTTGGGGCGATGAATGAGGACGCATCGATTTCTTCTCTCGCTACCGGCGAGGCCCAAGCAAAGCGCGAGGAAAGACTGCGTGAAGTCGACGCGGAAGGCAGCACGCGTGAGGCCGACGCAAGTCACGCAACCCAGATTAACAGCGGGCCCAACACATGACGTGGCACGACTGGATTGGCTGAAGCCTGCAGAGGCCTTCATAGGCCTCCGTTTTCTTACGCGATAAGGGTAAACATATACATCCGAGTGTGAGAAATTCGAAGAAGAAAAGAAACTCGCTTACCAGCCCGTGGAATAGTTGCACAGTTAGCGATTTACAAAAACATTGTGTAGATGATGATAATAAAACATAGGAGTTCCCTGTTCTTTTTATTTTGTATGTGATATAGACCCTGCTTTCTTATATTTTGATATGAATTTTAATTATCTATGGGTTATATATGTTATGTAGTATTTTTTTTAGTATTTTGGCTCAAATTCATATGAAAAATATATCTTTACCTTTTATATAATCAGCATTCCGAATTTCACATACTTCAAATAATGCAGCAAGCTCAAATCCGTAACTCTCCTTTTATCGAAGATTAGGATTACATGCATGTTCCAAGGTAAATACATGTTCACTACTCATGCTTTAAACATGTTTTATGAGAGAATTTTCATGATGCCACGAAAAAGTGGTCTCAACCGCGATATTTTCAAATGCATGTGATATCCCTTCCGAAAATAGAACACCACTTTTGAGTCTCGCAGTTGAATTTTAAGGAGCAAACTTTTTTGTTTCAAGACAAATAACATAAAGGCGCCTAATCTAGCTCGTGTGAGAAGGTGGTACGTATAAGGTAACAACTTCTATTTCTTAGTTCAATTTCACTTGTTTTTTTAGTTCAACTCAGACACTCATAACGCGCGCACAGTCACCCATATGAACGTACATACGCAAACTTTATCTCTATGAGCATCTTCGAAGACTGACACCTCGCTGTCGACGGCCACGTCGCCTCCCGTTGAACGCACAACGCCGTTAAATCCTAGAAATCCCATGGAGAGTCGAACCCAAGATCTCAGGTGCTACGGAGACTCTTGTAACCACTAAGCTAAAGTCCCATTTCACCTGCTACTAACACATCTCGGTGCCTTTTTATATGGTGAAGCTGAACTAAAAACTAGGGACTTCAAACCGGGGGATAGAAAAAACAAAAGACACCTAAAAAGCTTTATTCGTGAAAGAAAAAAAAGAAAAAGAAAACTAAGATAATACAGTACTATATACCAACAGTAGAACCACACAATTTAAAATCGCTACCGTTGGAACCTTTGCCGAATTCGGCCAGAGAAACAATTCTCTGGAAATCATAAAACAGAAAGAGGAAATATTCCAATATCGCTCCGTTTCCTAAAAGCAACCAGACAGGGAGAAGAAGAGAAACCGAAGTCCAGTACTCCCTCCGTCCCAAGAATATAAGCATTCCAGAGTTTGGTCAAAGTCAAACTTCTTTAACTTTAATCATCAATAGCAAAATATTTATAGCACTCCATTATATATAGTTGATGTTGTTAGATTCGTCGTTAAATCAATTATCCTAATATGCAACTTTTAATATTTAAATTATTTTATTTTTATAGTTATTACTAGTTAAAATTAAATCTGATTGACTTTTAACAAACTTAAGAATGCTTATATTATGGGACGGAGGTAGTACAACGCTGCCGGTTGTCCCCTCTTCGTTGCCTTCTGCCTCCTCTCGTTTGTTCCCCGCACGCTCAAATCACGCGCTCGCCCAAACGGGCCAAACCCAAGAAGAGCCTGCAGGTGGAAGGGTGGAAGAGGAGGGGGAGGACGCGATGGCGAAGGAGGACAGGTTCCCGGTGTGGGAGGCGGCGTTGCTCGCCGGTGCGGCGGCCGTCTTCGCCGCGGGGCTCGTCGGCGTCTACGTCTCCATGCCCCCCTCCGACTACAGCTTCCTCAAGCTGCCCCGCAACCTTCAGGAGCTCCAAGTCCTCACGTAATCCAATCCTCGCCGTTTCTACTTGCTTATCCTGTTGCTCCATATCAATACTGTCCATTTAGGATGAATTTTTTTTCGTCTGATTTCTTGCGATTTAGAGCATAACAAGGGCACAAATCGTACCTCCATGGTTCGAATTAAAATAAACCGTGCTGGTAAAAGCTTGAGATAATCTGTTCCATTCAGAAATATTCTGTTTGCCTTTGCTGTTTGGTGACAGATGACAATGTTATTTTCAAGTTCAAGCTGTTCCTTCTGTTGGGTCGCATTGTCTGATTTGGGAATGTTGGAGTGTTCTTGAGTCAAAAATTAATTTTGTTCTTATTCATTGATAGTGAAGCTGGAACATTTTTGTTCTATGTTGCTATTTATGTGAATCCCTGCTGATCCGGAGATGATATTTCTACAGGGAAGTCTGAATAGGATTTCAGTGGTTCTTTTGAAACAATTCCTGTTTATATACTACATAAACGTCTCTTGTTTTAGGGGGGATTATAAAGCACCAGGCTGCAAATGTTTATTTGAACAACAGTATTGTTTTTTTTTTTGTTCCACTTCTATGCTGCCGGTGCTCTGTCTTGTTTGAATAGCTAACTACTCGTGTCCCAAATTACTTGTCGCTTTGTACCAAGTTCAGTGAATGTTTTCTGAACGTGAACAAACAGTCTGTCCAAGATTATTGAACATTCTGAATCTAGACACACAAAAAATACACCCAGATAAATCTGAGACGAAGGGAGTAAAATATTTAGCAAATACTACAATATATCCAAACCCAACTATGCTCATGCACTTTACGGCCTGTGGTCCCCTTAACTCATTGAAAATTGTAATTAATCCCGTAGTTTTCGGGTCGGTTGAGTATGCAATCTTTCTTTTCGGTACTTGCTTTCTGTCCAGCTGTAACTGTCGTACCTCTTGGACCTTGTTTACTGCTCCGAGCGTGTTTCATGGTAGTGCATTTTTTTTCACTATGCAAAACACGTTTTCATCTGGTCGATGCTTGTGATCACTCTTTCGCTGTCGGCACTTGTAGGTTAACAGCTGCTGATTTGCAGATATTTGTAAGTTTTCAACAGTAAATGTTCAAAACATTTCCTTCGTTTTGTAAATCCTCCAGTTGGTGTACTGGAACGCACCATTCGTTACTCAGTTTGATTTCAGGGTGATGTCAATATGTTATTTTAGGATTTATGCTTCAAGTTTCTCACTGTTGGATCCTTCCCTTGCAGAGACCATCTGGAGGATTACTCCAGCGACTACACTCTTCAGGTGCTGGTGGGCTATTGCGCAGTGTACATATTCATGCAGACGTTCATGATCCCAGGGACCATATTCATGTCCCTGCTTGCTGGGGCCCTCTTTGGGCAGCTTGGTGGCCTAGCCCTGGTGGTCTTTGCTGCTACTGCCGGCGCTTCTTCCTGCTACTTCCTATCCAAGTTGGTGGGGAAACCATTGGTGTTCTCATTGTGGCCTGACAAGCTCAGTTTCTTCCAAAAGCAGGTAAGTCTGAAACTGTATTCTGTTATGCTCAATTCGTTGCAAATTACATAGCTACATCTTGATTTGATGTCCTTGGAATCTTTAGTCGCTTCATGTTTATGTTAGTTATCTAAGGACTTAGAATGACTTTGTGGATGCTCACACGAATTGAAGCGTGTAACTGTTGTTTATCTTTTCAGGTTGCAAAAAGAAGAGAGAAGCTGCTGAATTACATGCTTTTCCTGAGAGTCACTCCTACATTGCCCAATACTTTCATCAATTTTGCTTCACCTATAGTGGATGTGCCCTACCATATCTTCTTCTTGGCGACAGCAGTTGGTCTCATCCCAGCTGCATATGTAACTGTCAGGGTACATTTCTTTCTTCAGACATCAGACATTTCTATACTATTGTTTCAAGTGCATTTTTTGTGACTCTATGTCCTAATAGTCGGATATTTTCATTTCTGGACTCCCAGGCTGGAATTGCTTTGAGCGACTTGAGATCTTTGAATGACCTGTATGATCCCCAGTCTATAGCGCTGCTGTTCTTCATCGGGATTGTTTCGGTGACGCCAACATTGTTGAGTAAGAACGAGACACAAGCCAAGGCATCCGATATGGCAGCCAGCGCTAACTGATCACTTACACGCCACCCCAACCCAACTATGTACATATTAAAATTCAGCATTTGGTGGCTCCAAGACTTTCAATAGAATGGATCCTGCGGCCGGCCACACAATACGGCGATGGTCCCAGTGTGTCTCCACGTCTGAAAGCCTTTGTGCTGATCTGAAAGGGACATATAGTGGTCACCAGATTATGATTCTGGGAAGCAAAACGGGCGTCAGAACAAACTGCTTTTGCTTGTGCCGTTTGACATTTGTTTAGACGGAACGGAAAACTGATTGTATCTGTGTACACGTTAACCAGATTCAATACAGCTGATTCAGTGACTCATGAGCCGTGGCAAACTGCTGCGTTGTTGAAATCTTTCTATTGAGTCTATCTGGTGCGTACGTGTGGTCTGTGGAGACGATATTTTTTGTTGGAACGCATTGCAGGATGCAAGTGGCCTGTCATTCTCCTGTTTATTTCGTATAATTCGTAATCATAGTTTCCTTTACCTGGAGAGAGGAATTCTCAGCACGTTGTGAATGATGGTTTTCTTTGCAATTGGATGTCAAGGAGTATGGTTTTGGTAGGTAGTGCATGTACTCCATGTTTTATGCTGCCTTTCTCTTTGCTGGGACCTATTTGAGCCGTGCAATGGTGTGGATGGTGCTTACGGTTGGGTGGACCACATGCTCGGCCACGGTTGTTGGCGCCTCGAAGCTGACTAGGCATCCAACGACCAACCCTTCTTCCTATCCCAGAAAGGGAGGCTGTGAACGAAAAAACGCTTTGGTTGGTGGTGCGCCACTTGTCTGCGGTCGAGTGGCGCACCGGGCATGGCGAGGAATCTCGGTCGAGTCGAACAAGCACAGCCGTATAGGTCGGAACGTGTATCACGGTCGAGACTTTACATGTCTGACGTTTCTCACTGCCTTCCTTCTCTGTTGCGGTTGTGGTTGCTATGTAGTAGTAGGATTTGGAAGCTTTTGAGCAGAACTGTTGTATATCGAGCTGCGAACTAAGACGATCTCGTTTATAAATGGGACAGAAAAACGTCCGTAGGTCGCGTCAGCTGGTACCTAAAGGTGAGGCCGTGAATAAGCATTGCGTTGTTAGATTTTTCGTAGAAAAAAAATGTCTGTTGTGTGTCCCATGATGAAATTGAAAAGCATGGGCGCTTCACACAGTTTTGGCCCATGAACAACCATTGCGTCCAAGCAGAAGCTGGGCCGGAACCCTAGGAACAGCAGGCGGCCGTCGCCTCCGTTTAAACGCGACGCGCCATTGCCTCAACATGGGCCTGTCCGGGGCGCGCCCCCACGGGTGAATCCTATACCAGGGCAGGCTATGATTAAGCTTTAATGACAGTGTTTGAGATTCGTGTAACGGCTCAGCTTCGCGCAGGTGGAGAGAAGGAGATGGCTGAGAAGCTGCCACGTGCGATTGCGACGGGTGGGAGGTGGGAGAAAAAGAAACGAATTTCAAACTTTAAACGTATTTTTCTCTAAACCGTAAATCTGTTTTCGAATTCGTTTGAACCTACGTGTTTGTTACAATTAATTCTACAAAATGAGATCTAATATGAATATTTTTTGAATTTTTAAAATTTAAAATTTTCGTCACATTTTAAATATACTATGTCAATATTTTGTTTATACTATGTCAAACATTTTTGTTTGTGGTCAACATTTTTTATAAAAATATTGATTTTATTTTAAAAATGTTGAAATAGAACTACAAAAATATTGACTCTTCTGTTTCAAAAATGTTGACGCTCTGACTTAAGCTGGACTGTTTAGATTTAGTAGGCTATTAGACCAATCTATCGTATGTTAACGTAGGACGTCCTGCATATACGAGGTCCCGCCCCCACGGCCCGAGCAACGATCTGAAAACAAAACCACCTCCCGCCGCCGACGCGTGCGCCGTGCCGTCGGCCGCGGAAAACGAAACGCGGTGCAGACTGCAGAGCCTCTTCCGCCGCGGCGCTCTCCACGTGCGCCGTGCCGCGACGCGCTGGGTGCGAAGCTTCTGTGCTGCGCGGTGTGCGAAAGCTCTGTGCTGCTGCGCCGGTTTGGGCCTTTCCCTTTCCCCGCTTCTCCACATGCTGCTGTCGTCCGGCGCACGGCCGCCCTGCAACCTGCACGTCGGTGCGGGATCTGCCTCCAGGTCAGGTTGCCACCTCTCGCTTCCTTGCTAGGACGGTGATCCTCGTCGTAGTACTCTATCACAGGTACGCGACAGTGAGACAGTCCCGCATTGCATAATATAACCGGCTTGGCCTCGCATATTCTTTACTCATGCACGTGCTTCAGGGATCTTTCTTGGCATCACGGGTTTGTCGTCGTGGCCGGGCCATTGGCTGTCCTTCGCGGCCGTTTGTCTGTCAGTCCGGTGCTGCTGATTCCCTGTCTTTGAACATTAGTCTCTGAAGATTAATGTTCTTCGTACCTTTTTGCATACATTCAACTGCAAGTGGCACCCCGCGTCTCTGATCACAACCAAAACACCACTGAACATCTGAGCAGTAGATAAGCTGGGCTCCATAGTGATGCATCTCAGTGAAGTTAACAGAGCACTTTTGTCTAACAAAGTTAACAGAAGCAAGATCTGCAGTTTCAGTGGCACGATTCAGTGTTTTCTTCATGGACTGTCCACAGGAGACTGGACTGATCACGTCGCAACACACGTCGCGGGTGATGGGGACAAGGGTCATAGCATTTTCTTAGGTCGCTGGCCCTGCAAGACTGCTAATCTGAGACATGCCACGCACGCGCGTTCAACCCCACAACAACTTCCACCCGTTCAGAGGCGTCCGAGATCCACATGTTTCCACTGAAAATAATGCGCGGCACCTGCATCTGCTATCCTCTCCTCTCTTCATCATCAACAACCTGTTCATGTGCTGCCATCAAGCCATCTGGAAT